>JASSUY010018580.1:0-22835 GCA_032466535.1 Forpus xanthops | reverse complement strand
TGGGAGTTGCATTCTTTTGATTCTCCTCCCCATCCCCTCGGACTGAAGAAGAAAGAGAGGGGAGTGAGTGAGAGAGCAGCTGCATGGGTTTGAGGGCCTTAAACCATGACAGCATGTAGGATGAATTCCACTTATGAATAATAACATCATAAAAGGGGTTTATTTCTAAGCAGCATCATCTTTTCCAAGCATTGCTCAGCACCATATGAATGACTTCTTAGTTCTTTTGTAGGTACTCATGGAATTTGTCAGGATATTCATACAATATGGCTTACTTGTCAACCCAAATCATCACCAGGACTGCAAGTGAGGATTGTATCGCTTTACAGAATTTGTTCCAGATTCCAGTTTCTATAAAGTATGAGTTGCTTCTGTACTCAGTTACCACTTAGTATTTATTCATTCACCTGTCTCACTAGTAACTAAAGTATATTTTAAATAACAGTTTCTACTAGCAGAATTACTTTAACAGATGTGTATTACTTGCATTTACTGAGTTTGAATGATACGTTTCCAGAAGCACAGATAACATCAGGAACATTTCAGTGCTGTGTAGGGGCAGATCAGTCCGTGTTAATCAGCTTCATGGATGTCTCACTCTACTGAGATGGATTTTGAGTCTATTATAAAAATTATTTTAATGTAAAGTGCCTCATTTGGGGCTTTTTGTTACAATATTTTGAATTAATTTCAGGTAGTCACACAGATCAAATATATGAAAACATATGAGGATCTACACATTTGATTAGATGATTACAAAACTCACCTTGCAAAGTGAATGAAATATCAACTACCTCTTATTGCTATTCTCTATATTTTCCCTTTCAGTTTTCCTAAAGTAAGAAAAGTTATCAAGTATGACTTTTTCTTTCACATAGAAAAAAACTTACTGACTCAACTGTGGCAGTTTGTCTGAAGTGAGTGCATAAGAGGTAACCAGCTTGAAGATTTTTGGAGTCACTGTATAATACAGATACTACTAGTTGCCAAAATTTTTGCAAAGTTGGAATTGTTTTTGCCTTTTCAATTCTGTTTATTTCTGATCAAATCAAGCAACAAAATGATTTTTCAAGGGAAAAAAGTAAGCTGGATATTCTAAGGGATTTTCTGCCTGGTGGTCTAGTGGAAGTGAGGCTGATGCAGGTCCAAGCAGGAGTGAGGTTGATTGTGTATACCCAGTACACACAACAGGCATACACAAACGTATACCTGCCTGATGAGACTGAAGGTTCATCATTGGGAAATACGCATACACATATACCCAGTATGGATACCTCTGGCAGATGGAATATGACACTGCAGCAGGCTGCTCAACAGCTGCCCCTGAATGCCAGTCTTCCCTGTTGCTGGCATTCGAGCCTATGAGTCCCTGAGACCACAGACAGCTTTATCTTCTGAACAGAGCTTCTGGACAGACTGACTCTCACATACACACACGAGCCTCTCTGTTGGTATCCATACCCCATGGTCTCAGTGGCAGATGTGCTGGATGACCTGGTCTCTCCAGCAGCAGGTCCTTCAGTTGTCTTATTACCAGAGACTCATGCATAAATACCCATGGGCCCCAAATCACTTCATCTATTTGCTAGCTAGTCCTGCATAGTACTCTCTGTGATCACACCCTGACCTGCAAACGCTCACCCCTTCATTTACAGGCAACACACACCTATGGGTCCCTGCAGCCTGTTGTCTGACTCCATTGGCCGCTCAAGACACACATGCACACTGAATAGAGCCCTAGGAAAAGTTACAAAAGAGGGTTAATGGGTAGACAAGACAGACAGCAGTGATTCAGGCAGAGCACATTTAGAGGTGCATACAGACCTGTTCACATGTGACCTGACTCTTTTGTCACCATAGCCCTCTGTTTTCCCATACTTGTTCCTCCACAAACCATTTTAATCCCTCCCTTTCCTAAACTTTAATTCTTCCCATAAACATTCCATAACAGGAATTGTGTAATTCCTAAGTGCCTTCTCTCTGCACCCTGTGGTTAGTCCTGGAAGCAGTTGCACTTCTATCCTGGAGATGCCCAATGGTAGTGAGGACCATTTCCATATTAGCCGAGTCACAGCTGGTTTAGAAAAATATTCAGTTGTCAAATTTGAATTTGAAACATCTTATTCTCCCTCTGATAAACATTTATAAAATATGAATAAATTCATTTTCACAAAGTGTGTATTTATTTATGGTTTTGAGATATAGGGAATTAAGCACTTTGGATTCTCTTTGTTTTCCCGTAGGTACTGAGTATTTAGCTTTAGTCAAGCTGTCTTCCAAATCAAGCTGTCATCAAGCACTTAAATTTCAAAAAAAGAAATCTTAGCTTCTCAGATAATAATCCAATTTAAGCAGCTGGGATAGATAGAGAAATATAAATTTCAGCAAAATCAAATACTTGGTAAAAACACAAGAGTGGAAAACCCTGTTATAACTAGGTAATCAAATCTTACTCATGAAGATTTCTTAAAATAACATTTTCCATGCTAGTTTCACCGAAGAAAAACATTTCATGGTGCAGTACAACTGCATTGGACCACCCAGATACCTCAAGGAAACTGCGCCACATTGTGATAGGATGAGGGGTAATGGCTGGGAGTGTTGATCATCTGAAGGATAAGAAGACTCTGCAGACAGATCTGGACAGGTTGGATCATTAGGCTATGACCAATGGGATGAGGTTCAACAAAGCCAAGTGTCAGATCCTGCATTTGAGCCACAACAACCCCATGCAACATTACAGGCTTAGAGAGGAGTGGCTAGAAAGCTGCATTAGATGTTAGGATGAAATAGAAGTTAGATATTAGGAAGAATTACTTCACTATGAGGCTGGTGAGGCCCTGGTACTGGTTGCCCCGAGATGCGGCTGCCCCATCCCTGACAGTATTCAAGGTCAGGCTGAACTGGTCTTTAAGCAACCTGGTCTAGTACAAGGTGTTCCTGCTCCCAACAGAGCAGTTAAACCTAGATGATTTTCCCTTCCAATGCAAGCCATTCTATGATTAAATAACTATAGTAATATTTAATATGTTTAGAGTCCATATGCTTCCAATTGCTCTGAACAACTAAGATGGCAACAGACCTGAAAAATGACTCTTTTTCTTCATCCACTTCTGCCAGGAATTGCAGATGGATGAAAGGTTGAGTTTTATGGCATTAAAATAATGAGAAAAGATGAACTCAGACAAGTTGTCTAATGCTATTTCTACAACTATTTAAAATAAAAATGGTATTCGTACTGGACTCAAAGATAGTGACATGGTACTATGCAGCCCTGCTAACTCTCAACCCCAAGGGAGATGCTCAATAATCTGATCTCTCAAATTATGTACCTACATGCATTTTGTGGACCTGCAGAAGAGGAAAAGCCCCTAGCACTTTTGAACAAAAAAGTCTTAACCCAGGAATTCCCTTTAAAGAGAAATGCAGTGATCAGTTTGGGAAATTGTGTAAATCGTGTCTACCTTAGTTATCTCAAAGATTTCACTCATACTTTTGACTAAATATTGGCTGCTCCTCAAAATTTTAAAAGTAGGGCACTTAAAGTGCTGAGATGTTACTTGGGAATATGAATTAGAACATATATTACAATTTTACTGTTTAATAGAGTAGCTAAATGAAAACCAGGCTTTCATGCTGCTCAAATATTTAATATAGAGAAAGGAGGCCTCATATTACTCAAAACTCCTTATTTTTATAAATTAAATATATTTTTTTCAATCTTTCATCAAAAATATGATTTACCCTACAGTGTTATCAATGATTAAAAACACACTTTTCAAACAGGAAAAGATCTGCTTTGTTTAGTAAATTATTCTTTCATCTTTATTTGCTGATGTCTGTTAATATGAATAAATTCTGAGCTATTAAAAAAAAAGGCTGAATTCTAATTGCAAATGAAAAAGATTTCATTCTTTTAGGATAGCAAACATGGTCTTAGCCTTATACTTTTATTAGTAAAGTTGATTTTTTAGAAAGATTAAACGTAGGCAAAGACAGACAATACTAGGGCTTTTATTTTGGAAAGCTAGAGAAAGTATTAATCTCTTTTCCTCCAAATTCCCACCAAATACTGAAAGTCTTTCACTGAAACACTCCCAAACCCTGAATTAAAAAACATCAGGAAATAAGAAGAGATCAGCCATGAGGTATTTGAGATGAATCCATGAAACTTACTAAATGATACAATAGTTCACAGATTTCAAAGGTGGCAAATGTGAAATGTTACTCATAGGGAAAACACAGTCCTGACTTCACATACAAAATGCTGGTCTCTTCTCAGGTCACTGTCATACAGACTGATATCTTGGATTTTCTCAGAGATTTGGATGGAGACACCAGACCAGTAGCATTCCCAAAAGGGCTTAAACAGAAAAGAATGGAGAACAGAACAGACAGTGTTATTTTGTACAGACAGGAATGGCAAACAAAGGAGAGAGTGTTATGCTGCAGTGTGAATATGTAGGTAGTTTGTGCTAGTTTTGACCCTCTTATCTCAAGATATTTTGGGGATTTCTAGTTTGAGTAAGAAAGGCTCAAGGAAGGACAAGAAAATCAAAACCAACCTCAGAATGGCCAATGACTGAGAAGTCCAGGCTGGAAGAGAGACAGCTGAAGGTGTATAGAATATAGCCCAGTAAAACTGTAAAGAGTGGAAATGGGAAACAATCATTCAGTGTCTCTTGAATTCCTAGTTCTTAATAGGTCATCAAACAGAAATATTAGATGATAGGTTGAAAACAAATGGAGTCCATTCTTTGCACATAGCAAAGCTGATCTATGAAGGTCCTTGAAGCAAAAGAATGTGAATAAACTAAACCCATGCAGGCTATTGGATGCAAAATTATCATTGTTAGTTTAGGAATTCCTGGGCCACAAATTAATGGAGGAGTGGGAAATATTCTGAGGAAATACCACTATAGGCTGCCCATGAACGCTTTCCTTGTCATATGATTAAGGTACAATCTCAGAAAAGATACAAGCTATTAAATATATTTCTGTTTTTATCTCAAAACATTGATCTTATATTTCATTAAAATGGTAACATTACGAAATGATAGCTCTTGGTTCTTTACTGTCATGTACAAAGAAAGAATTAGAATCATTTGTCATGCATTGATGCAGGGGAAATTTCTAACTGGATATAATGAAGAAAAAAAAGTGAGGGATCACCAAAAGGATAATTAAAGATCGACTATTCTGTGATTCTTTGATTGTATGAAGTAGGCTGCCCAGAGAGTCTGCAAAATGTCCATCCCTGGGGATTTTCAAGAACCAGAGGGACAATGCTGTAAATTGCCTTGTGTGAATTCAGCATAGACACTGCTTTGAGCAGGGATGTTGGACTAGAAACCTCCTGATGTCCCATTCACCTTCTATGAGTCTGTGATTCTATGAAATACTGAGAAATTCATGCTAATGTTTTTGTTTATTGATCTCATCAGGTACATTTATCTTTAGTTTATGATACAGGGCAAAAGGTGGAGCTGACATATAGAAAACAAACTATCTGCCAAAATGGGTGATTCTGTCCAACTAAGAAGGGGTTCTCCAAGGTAAGAGAGGCAGACAATAAGATGTACAGATTTGTTACAGCTGATAGGGGAAACAGCTATGAAATTTGCATCTAACCTGACAAGCAAACTGAGCTATGTCCAGAACAGCAAGTGCCAAAAATCAACTAAATTTTAAGATAGATTAAATATAAAACATCCTATTCCTATTTATAATGCAGCACAACTGAGAACAGAGGCAGACCTACAGTTTCTTATAAATTTCATCTGAGCATTGACAGTTTTCAAATGGTTGCTCTTGGTCAGCATATCAAAATTAAAACACATGCACCTACTCAGTTTTAATTGTCTAGGCTAAACAACCCTGCCATTTTGTACATTATTTTTTAGTGCTCATCAGCTGTTCAGTTGAAATGCAGCTTACAAAATTTATCTCAGTAAAATAAGAAACAGATGTGTTTTCTCAAATGTATTATTCAGTTGAAAATCATTACAATGATGCGTCTGTATAGTTAATCAAGTTTTATGAGGGAAATGACATTCACAAGTCATGTAACAACAGAAATTATTTTTTGTCTTGTGGCACTTAAAAAGACAGAGGAGTGTGATCCTTTAATGCATGTCTAGTTATAAGCTTCTAAAGGTTTCTTTGGTCAGGATCAAGCTTCATTACATGACAGTTAGCTTATGTTATTTATCTCCAAAGTTTGCTTCATGAAGCAAGTAAATAAAAACCCGGCAAACTCTTCAGAGTCATTTAAATTTCAATATTGTACAGTAAAATAATATTGCTTTACAATAGTTGAGATCACATCCTTTTCTATTTTATAACTGCATAATGGTTTTTACATGGCACATGAAATTAAGTTATTGATAGTTCGTGGCTATATGAACAGTGATTAATAATGTGCAAAATTTTCTACCCTACTGAATTTTGTTTGATGGAAAACTGCTCGTATAGGGCTGCGTGTGACTTCAATGGAATCATGTAATTATAAAAAAATTACAAAGCAGCAAGTTCACTTTCATTCAGTAGCTTCGGATGCAGTGCTTAAGCTATTCAGTCCACTTGTGTACAGCACTCCCCAACACTCTGAAGTAAACATCCTCAGCACTTCCTACTCTGTCTCCCTGGCAACATCTGTTCTACTCTGCCCTTGTTAAAGACATTGCTGCTTTCTTTATTTCTTACTCTGTTGGAAAAGAAATAGCAGAAGCAATGAGATTTTGGTCATTAAGCAAGACATTCTTAATAACACCCTCAGTAAATTAGATTTTCATGCAAGATGTATCTACTCAGTAAAAATGGGACCTTAAAAGAGGAATTTCAATATTTTTTTCTACCCTGATCTCTGGATAATACTTATTTCTTTGTAAGATAAGTTCCTTTCAGTTGTGAACAGCTGTTTGCCAGCTCTAACAAAACCCTATTCAAAACACAATGCATTATGAAGTCTCATGTAGAATATATACAGCTGTTTAGTTTGAAGATGCTAATCTAGCATCTTAGGATTTTATTATGATTTCATTCTTTAGTTTAAAATATAATTCTTATAATTTTTTTCTTAACGAATTTTGTTCAAAAAGCAGAGAATTTTTGAAAATGCTCCATTTAGTGTAGCCAAAGTAATGAATTCAACATAAATGACCATATGACCTCTCATATGACCTGGTAAACCTTTGCTTCCAGTCCTAACATGTCTGTAATTTTGTTCAAGTTCACTAATAAAAACAAAACATCTCAAATTAAATACACAAGTTGCATAAATGCATTATTCATACAACAATATATGGATTACAGAGGTATTTTTTGCAAACTGCTGTCAGATAGCTTTACAAAACACTACTACCTCATAACAAAGCAGACAAACTGGGAAGTCAAAACTGATTAAAACAATGTCTAGTAAATAATGTGTGATCACAAGATTTTATTTAAATCCATGTTACCAGGGAATCAACTTCATGATCAGCTCAGAAAATGCTACTGCTGCTTCAAGGATGTTAGCTTGGGATCATATATTACGCAGGGGAGACTTTTTGGACAGCTCACAGAAAATATCTGATCCCAATTAGTTTGACAATATAGATACTTGTCTGAATTAATGATGATGTGGATGTCTTAGTGAATTGAAAAGATTGGATAGGTGCCTTTTCTTCCACCAAAATTTTCAAAGAAGACAGAAAGATAGCTCCAGAAAATATTTCTACTACTACTCTACACATTTTTATAAAAATATTTCTGTTTAACGAGCCCTTGTTTTCTGAGAATTTACTGGAAATTACATCACTGAAAGAATTCTTAACCATGTCTACTTGTAAATTTTAATTTATGTTCTGCTCAAGGATAAAGACAGTGTTACCACAAAAACAATCCTGAAATAGTAGAAATGCCTTGTACTTTGCATTTTCCTTGAGTCTATTTTTTAAAATCACAGTAACAATTGAAATTATTAGTCTATGATATTAGTGGTAAATTACTTATGATTGCTACCTAGTACAGTAATTTATAAGAATTCCCATGAGCTTATCAACTATGATTGTTATTTTAATATACAAAATATTTACATTGTCCTATCTGAATACACAGTGCTGATCTGCCAGAGTCCTACAGTGCTTATCTGTCAGATTGTAGAGCATTATTTGGCAAAAAATACCTCAATTTACCATTAAGGATCACAGTGTCATAAGGAAGAGATGACTTATACCTGCTCAAAAGTGAGCAAATAACTGTAAATTTTTATTGTTGAATTTACAGCACTACCCAGGGTATAAGCAGGGTATTTTTCCATGGTATAATCTGGCATAATGCCTGCATGTATGCTCTCCAGAGAAATGTATGCTTTCTGCCATCCTAGGCTTCATTGCTACCTAAGGGCTGCTTTTGAGTAAAATCTCCCAGAAGCTGGATGTTAATGTGCATTCAAAGCAAGCATGCCTTTAAGATGTCATAAAATAATCATCATAAAATCAAAGAATGGTTGGTGTTGGAGGAAACCTTATTTACCACCCAATAGCAGGGATACCTTCCATTAAACCAGCTTGCTCAAAGCCTCATCCAAACTGGCTTTGAACACTGCCAGGGATGGGGCATCCACAAGTCCTCAGGGCAACCTCCAGTGTTTCACTACCCTTAAGGAATCTTTTCCTAATATCTAATCTAAAACTACTCTCTTTCTGTTTAAAGCCATTGCCCCTTGTCCTGTTGCTATATGTCTTTGAAATGTTTTCTCAAAAAACTGCATTTATTCTTTTACAGTGCCTTTGATAAAATGTGTTTGTCATCAGTGCACTGCTCAACCAAAATCCTCTACTGTTCTGGATGAGCCTTCATGGACGAGCATTCCAGATGCTACAGGACTTTTTACTGGTCATCTGGCATCATGTCTGACATAATAGATTTAGTTGTGGCCTTCCTTGGAATACTTCCAGCTTATTAATACAATTTTCATACAAGACAAGTTTTCACATATCTGAAAAGCATGATAAACCCAAAAGGGTTTAATTTTTTTTTTTATTTGATAGAAAGTTAAATACTTTTTTTTTCCTAAACCAATAAAAGTGAATTCTAGTCTTCTAGCAGTTACCTCATCAATTTTGCTGTTAGAATTACTCAAAATTTTTCTAGGTGAATTAGTGTATGAACAAAGACAACTCTAGTTCTATGAATACACTTTGAAGAGGTAATGGGCTGCCCTCCAGGGGCTGATTCATAACTTCGATGTTTGTTAGTCCAAAGCTGAATGCAAACTAACAATGGACATTTCTTGCTTTGAGAAGGTTCAATATTTAATATTTTGAATCAAGAATCTTGAAGAGTCATTTGAGTGACTATAGATATTTATTAAAAAAAGAGAGAGAAAAATAAATCCTTAATGAAACATACTTGGTTGGGAGCAACACCAGAAAATCTCATCTTTCAAAATCAGAGAAGGTATCCCTATGGTGATATATCTTTTTGCCCTTGTGCATCCTGATAATCATTTAATGTGTAAATTCCTGCAAGAATAATCTTAATCTTAAATATGAGAAAAGCTGGTGCAAGCACAGTGTACAAATTTCAACAAGCATATCATGCAAGCCTAAGTGACTTTCACAGATATTATTGCATCATTTAGTTCATATATGATCAGACACACTGTTCAAATGTCAATGGTCTGAATGTAAAACCAAGCACTTACTTAATAACTTGGCAATTCGATCTGTTCTTAATAATCATTCATTATAAAACACATGGATACATGAACTACTTAATGTTGGGCTCAGGGCAAGATCCTATGGTGCTTGTCACCTGCAGTTTTGCAGCTCTGTGACTACCAACACAAATTTATCCTCTGGTATAATCTGAATCTATGGCAACATTTTCTGTGCAAAAGCAGTGCCAGGATCTTTACATTACCAGGCCAAGTCTGCAATCCTGTTCAAATTGCTTTGGTTTGTTTTTTTTTGTTTTTTTTTTTTTTTTTTTTGTTTTGTTCTGTTTTGTTTTGTTCCTGGATTTTTGATAAGATTTATAGTTTGTATATTGAGACACAGAACAAACATTAACAGCCAAATCTGGTTGTTCTTCACCAGCATTGACTAGGAATATCAAAAACTGGCAACAGTAACATTCAGCTTCATACACAGTTCTCTGTAGTCTATACTGTCACTTGCATATGATTCAGGTGTAGGCTTGAGGACATTGTAAAAAACAACAATGCGATCTCAGCCAAACTGGGGCTTTGATATCCTGGGATGTCCAAGAAAGTCCTGTAGCCACACAATGATGAATAATTAAAGTGGCAGTGATAAAGTCTTGTTTCATATAAAATTCCCTTTTTGTTCAGATCTGAATAATCACCAATTAATGCAGTATCCATTTACATTTGTAAATGTAATACTTGGGACTGAAGAAAACCATCAAAAGTCCACCCACCCTTAACTTTTCATATTGCTAGCATAAATAGAGACACAAATATCTTAGAATGGGACTATTCTACTTCTCCTTGAACCTGCAAAAAAAAATAGCATGATAGTGATTATTCACATGCTCCAGGGTAAGTAATAACTTGTAAATGACTGGTGAAAGCAGGGCTGGCAGAGTTTAAAGGGGGGAGAATAAAAGGTGATTTGTTTCTAACTTTCGTACCAGAAGGTCATGATGAGAATCAGAACTATGCAGGACTTTTAAGTAGAATTGTGTAGCTGCTTTAAGGTTGTTTTGTGTGATTTTCCAGCTATTTTTATGAAGAGTTTAAAACATGTGGATAAAATCTGAGTTGAATGAGTGCAAATTTTTCCCTTCATGCATGTTCTAGGATATATTAGCACACCAGTGATGCTTATATTTCATTTTATGCAATTTTTAACCTTTAAAGGCTAACAAAAGAGATTTATGGGGTATAACAGCAGGGTCTTATAGTCCCATAGTTATGTCCTGATGCTCTCAGAAAAAGAAGGGTAGAACTTAAAGTTTACTATTAGTCCTCTAAAATTTCCATTTATCTAACAGAAGTATCAAGAATACTAGGTAACTTCAGTAGCTACAGTGACTTTTGGCTGTGCAGTGAGCTGTATATTGACTTAAAGTAATCTGCATGTGTCCAGTTTTGAAATATTCAGTAGACAAAGGATGCAATTTTAAACATTTTTGAAGGGAATTTTTACTGAAAGATGTGGTCATAAAGCAAGGATATTTTTGGTGAAGTGACGGGAAGCAGCTGAGTTGGAAGCTAACAGCAGTACTGGCTACCCTGAATTTGGAGAAGGCTGAGGTTCTTAATGACTTTGCCTCAGTCTTCACTGGAAAATGCTCTGGCCGTACCATCCAAGTTTTGGAATGCAGATGCAGGGACATTGAGAATGAAGAATCTGAGCCCACTGTAGGAGAATATCTAGTTTGAGACCATCTTAGGAACATGAATGTACACAAGTCCATGGGACCTGATGAAATCCATCCACAGGTCCTGAAGGAGCTGGCAAATGAAGTTGCTAAGCCACTGTCCATCATATTTGAAAAATCATGGCAGTCAGGTGAAGTTCCTGATGACTGGAAAAAGGGAAATATAACCTCCATTTTCAAGAATGGGAAAGCAGATGAGCTGGGGAACTACAGACCAGTCAGCCTCACCTCTGTGCCTGGCAAAATCTTGGAGCAGATTGTCCTGGAAGACACGCTAAGGCCCATGAAAACAACAAGGTAGTTGGTGACAGTCAGCATGGCTTCACTAAGGGGAAATCTTGCCTGAACAATCTGGTGGCCTTCTATGAGGGGGCTACGGAACTGATGGACAGGGGTAGGGCAGTTAATGCAATTTACCTGGACTTGTGCAAAGTGTTTGACACTATCTCACATGACATCCTTGTCTCTAAGTTGGAGAGACATCAATTTGATAGGTGGACCACTCAGTGGATAAAGAACAGGCTGGATTACTGCACACAAAGAATTGTGGTGAAAGTCTCAATGTCCACCTGGAGACCAGTAACGAGTGGTGTCCCTCAGGGATGGGTATTTGGACTGGTCTTGTTCAACATCTTTGTTGCTGACATGGACAGTAATTTTTACTATGCCCTCAGCAAGTTTGCCAATGACACCAGGCTGTATAGTTTTGTTGGTAGGCTGGAGGGAAGGAATGCCATCCAGAGGAACCTTGACATGCTTGTAAGGTGGGCTGATGTCAACATCATGAAGTTTAACCATGCCAAGTGCAAGGTCTTGCACCTGGGTTGGAGCAATCCCAGGCACAGTTACAGGTTGGGTAGACAAGAGATCAAGAACAGCCCTGAAGTGAAAGACTTTGGGGTGCTGTCAATGAAAAAAATGAACATGAGCCAGTGTGTGCTTGCAGCCCAGGAAGTCAACTGTATCCTGGGCCGCATCAAAAGGAGCATGACCAGTAGGTCGAAGGAAGTGATCCTGCCCCTCTACTCTGCTCTCCTGAGACCTCACTCAGAGTATTGTGTGCAGTTCTGGTGTCTTCAACATAAAAAGGACATGGAACTGTTGGAATAAGTCCAGAGGAGGGCCACGAGGATGATGAGGGGATTGGAGCACCTCCCTTATGAAGATAGGATGTGAGAGTTGGGGCTGTTCAGCCTGGAGAAGAGAAGTCTTTGTGGAGACCTCATAGCAGCCTTCCAATATATGAATGCGGCCTATAGGGATGCTGGGGAGGGTCTCTTCCTGAGGGACTGCAGTGATAGGGCAAGGGGTAACAGGTTAAAACTTAAACAGGGGAAGTTTAGATTGGGTCTGAGGAAGAAATTCTTTCCTGTAAGTTGTGAATGCTCCATCACTGGCAGTGTTCAAGGCCGAGTTGGGCATAGCCTTGGTTGACATGGTTTAGTGTGAGGCTTCCTTGCCAATGGTAGGGGTGTTGGAACTAGATGATCTTCAGGTCCTTTCCAGTCCTAACTATCTACAATTCTATGATTCTATGTTAAAGCCCTTTCCAACCCTAACTATTCTATGATTCTAATTAAGGTTTTTAGTAGAAAGCAAGACATGCTGAGCTCATGTCAAGAATTTGGTTGTTTTCAAAGCCCAGGTTTGATCAAAGTACTGATCATTTTACACAGTTTTAATTAAATGTTTAAATGATCCATTAAGCTCTAGATAAAAATATAATTATGTGAGTGGACAAAAATAGGTATTAAGAACTCGAAGCACATTAACCAAACAGGCTAAATCAAATAATTAACTGCTAGTAAAGGAAGAAATTTGGCAATGCTTGTGACAAAACAACCAAAACTAAAAACTAAGCCTACTGTAAATTAAAAAAAACGGACCACATTTTTATAGCTGAAACATAATATGTTGAGTTCAGGGTTCACAACAGGTGTTTCCAATCACAATGATTTTCCTTTAGTGAAGTATCTGTAGGTATATTATATGCATAGGTACAACTAAGCAGCAGCTATACTTTAGATATTGCATTTTCTAGAGGTATCTTCCTCCAGATTAATATTCAATAGGAAAAATATATTAGATTGTTTTTGTCTTGAGGAGGTAATAAATAATCCTATCCAAATTCAGGCAGGTACAGAAACAAATTGCCTTTAAGACCACTAGAAATTCCTAGAATAACAAACACGTAAATAGTTATATAGCAAAGTCTTGTAATATGCCTTAGAGTGCTTAAATCAGTCATTCACTATTGAAGGGGCTAGGCGTACTGGTAAGGCATCAGTACATTACAAAATTTGGCTTCAAGCCTCTCTTGAAATTTATGATAGGAAACACTGAGTTTCTATGGGAGAGGGAAAGTAGCAATTTTCAGGGTGTGCAAGTAAAATGGGAACCAGCACCAGTGAAGTCTGTGGAGCACTGTCAGGATTTTCAAATGAGATTCAATGAATTATACAATTTGCAATTGATCCCACAACATTTTTAACAATACAGGAGAAGAAACTGATCCGGTTTTTTTTTGAGTTCAGACTCAGATTACCATAATAGCAATCAATAAGTACTTTAAAATATGAATCTTGCTCACAGTGAAGCAGAAAAATATACATTACTGTTATGGAAGTGTCACTGAGTGACATTATTATTTACTATTATCTTCCAGATTATTTCAATGAAGCAAATTTAGGAAGGCATGCAGACAAATACAGTAAATGAGATGGCTGATGAAAGTGAGGTTCTTTTCAAATAAAATTTGTACAGAATAGAGGAATTTGATCTCTCCTTGATCTCCGGTAAAAGGTTTTGAAGCAAAGCACTTCCCCCAAAGATGGGAATAATTTCCTAAGAAAAGACACTGCACAATATTATCTTCTCTTTCTACATGCAAGGTGACAAAGCATAAGGTCAAATGAGTTTGCATCAGGAAAGACTCAAATAATAGGTTTAGGGACTCAGCTGAGCATGCCTGGAAGTAATGGTGCAGATTCGCTTTCTTTTGTACCATGCACTGAGGTAGTGCTGGTTTACAGAGCACAGGCTGCTAATGTGAAATCACAGTGCAGAGGAGCAGGAGCACTTCACAGTGTAAGACTGACTTAACATAAAAATGGAAAAAATAAGGTAGCATCCTCCTGGGTAAAGACACACAGTTGAGGAGGCTGATAACAGAAAATGAATTGGATTTGCTGCTAATCTGTTCTACTGATAATTCTGGTTTGTTCCCATGAAAGCAAACCTACAGGCTCTTAGATATTTCCTGCCAATCTGCAGAGCTACAGCAGTGCAGCCATCCAATATCACTTTTAGTTACCCCCATTCAGCTCCTGAATACCTATTGATAATTCTAATACTAATTACACCATATAGAGAACTTTGCTATCAAAGAGATCACGCTATATTTCCTTATGTTTACTTTTCACTTCTAATTTTTCATTTAAAAATTAAACATTGTTGCTCTAAGGTAGAAAAAAATCTCTAAATATGTCTATTTTTCTTTGTACATTTTGTAAATCTGAAGTTGGAGTAATTCCAGACAATGAAAAATTGATTTAACTTTTTTTTTTTTAGTTAAAGCATTAAAACCTACACTTTTAAGGTGAAAAGCATTTGGGAGCTTTCCCTTCACTAATAACTGTAGAGCTGCAGTCCTTCACTAACCACTTCTTTGGTGACAGCTTCTTTTTTCTTTTCTGAAAGACAGAACAATTCCAATATTTTTTTCATCTCCTGAAATGAAATGGGAATATCCTGAGATAAATAAATTTATTTTTGTCTTCCACTAGATCTTCCTTAAAAAAAAAGTTTGAAACACAAGTCCAACTATGGCTTCTATCCCAGAAATTATATGCATCAGCATATGCTAGCTTTTTATTTCTTATCATCTAATATATATATATATATATATATGTATATGTGCAAGAGATGAGTTAGCCTTACAGAGAAATAATCTCAGTGCTAAGTTTGTTGGGTTTTTGAGCATGATCTTATCTTAATATATTATTCCAACACTTTTCAAAAGGAAGGTTTAGACTCAAATTTTACCCATTAAATGTATCCTCGCTGCAGTCATTTCAAGTCTAGCTGTGTGGTCTAACAGAATGTGTATTTTTTCTCTCTTTTAGAAGTGGTAAATACTTAGTGTCAAACAGTTTAAAATATAAAGACAGCATCCTGGAAGAAATGCTCTCATAAAGCTGCTTCTCTTCTTTTCATCTAGAGAGAATAAGGAAAACTGTCATTCCACTGAAGTAACTTGAAACATTCACAAAGAATTTAAAATTTCAGATTATAATTGGCTTTCTTTAAACCAAATACCATGTTGATTTGGTAACATGGATGATTAAGAGCAAGTGCACAGAATGAACTAATCAGTTGACAAGATTTTAATCATTACAAAAAAAGTTAATAACTCATTATAAGACAATAAGTACACAACATTGCTAATATTGACTATTTCTGAAATAAGAGATTCACACATGGGAGCAGAACCATTTCCATATCAGTGAAATGAACCTCTCCAAAAAAAGAATCCTTACAAGGTTACAGGGTTATCCCACTGGAACTGTGATGAATAAGTGCTAGCTAATTTCTCTTTTTATCTTAAACTAGTCATGCTTAGTTTTTCTAGTTTGGAAACCTACATGTTGAGAAAATGGAGGTATCTATTACAGCTTGCAATTAGATCAGATTTTGGCATGCACCAAAGACTAATTCTGTGTACTCATATGTTTACCAATATTTCCAGATACCCCACAAGTAATACGGTAAAATACAGAAGAGTATCTCACTGCCAGAATTTCCTGCCACTGGAACAAGACCTCTGACCTATGACACAGTACTAAGGCATCTCTGGGAAGACTCCTCTATGACAAACCATATGATAGCTAGAATTGTCTGGGTACCTAGAGGTTACACATCTTAATAATAGTTCTTCAAGTTGTTCATTCCCTGCAACTGAAGCACTAGCTGATTTGTACACAGGTTTTTTAATAAATTTTGCATTTAAAGCAAAGCATTTTCAAAACAGACCCATTACTATAGTGTTATTTTACTTTCATTAATTATGCTGTCAGTTAAATAGTGAGCAAAAATCTTTAAAATCAAACATACTAACAAAAATCCTGTCCCATCAATCCTGTCTCCTAGAAATAAGAAAGGACTATCTCAACAATAAGAAGACAGTGTGCGGTACAAAAAAGGTGAACAAATGACATAAGAAATTCTCTGTTCTATTTGCTGTAGAGTTATATTCCACAAAGTGCAATATAGATCCCACTAACTGCACAAACCATTTCTGTTACTATATAATTTTTTCTGTAGTGTAGATAACCAGAGCTGTTTTGCTCTTATGAACCAGAAATAATTAAAATAAATTGATAATAATGAACAGCTGTTAACATATTCACCTTTACAAAAAAACCATTGATGTTTATAACCTGAGATTAGTTGAGTATCCTAGGAATGCATCAAACTGGACAAAAATCCACATTTTTTTCAAATTATATTTAAACCTTGGCATGCTACGTCATTATAATAAAATACAAAGGTTTGTGTATATAGAAAAATGCATATGCATAGACCTTCCATGAACTCACTTTTCTATAGTCTAAACCACCAACAACCTCCTACAGAAACAAAGAAGTTCAGCTACATATCCTCTACTTGCAAATATGTGATCAGAAGTATGCCAAGTTCTTGCACCACCTGTTTTGGAAAAGAGTGGACACTTGTTTACCAACAGTTGGCTGAACTGATGTCTTCAGAGAGTTTTATGACAGTGTAGCCAGTACTAATTGTCACACAAACATTATGTAATACTCAAATGAATTTCCATCTCATATTCTTAAAATACTGTAATACAGTCCTAGGACACTTATTCCCCTTAAGTTTATGTAATAAGCTGAGACCTTACAACATTAGTTATAGCTGCCGGTACTTCGGGATAATTCACATTTTTTCATTTTTACATCAGAAGGGAAGCAGAGTTTAATCAGCTGGAATCTGAGTTTTCATATCCTCTGTGAAGTTCATTGTACTCCTCGATTTAGTTTTGAATACATATTTTATCTTGTTCATTATTCATTTCAGAAGACAAGGCAAATTCTATGGTCTTAATTCAACCAGCTGCTGTTAGCCTGCTCTGCCAAGTTGTGTTGCATAACCACACATTTGGAGCTATCTATTGAGATTTCTATTTTAGTCTGGAAGAATGACAGTCAATCCTAAAGACACACATATGGTACTTTTTCGGTTCCTTCCTTCTCTGACCTCTGCTGTCTTTCGCAAAGCTGAAAATACCACAAAGGGGATTCTGTATGAAGCCAAGAAAGGAAGAATCTGTTCAATGTAAGATCTCTCTGGTCATTCCAGAGTGATATTTAACATTTGAAGTCACCATTTAAAATTAAGTCTTTTTATCTTTTTGCTTTTAATTTATGCTAAATCCAGTAAACCAGTCAAACTCCAGTACTTGCTTTCTCCAAACATGCTTGTACTTTCCTGAGTTTCATGTCCCATCTGTTTTCCTGAACTACCATGACCCTATCTTTGTTCCATTCACAGCAAAGGAAATAAGATTAAGAGAGTGGCAAAACTGTTTCCAAGAGGGGCAGAATAAAAGCAGCTTTGCTTACAGAAAGCTGGTGCAGAGAATTCCTGAGCTACAAAGTAAACTTTGAGCGTCTCCAGAATAATTACCTGTATATCTCTGCAGTGGTAATGTCAGAAAAATTTGGAAAGCCACATGTATTCTCACAGAAGACATTTATCAATAAAATAAAAAGGAATAGCATGGAAATAAAAGAAAAATTTTAATTTGGAAGTCAGAGCCGGATCAGTTACAGTGTTTTCTGTATTCCGACCTCCTCCTTTAAAAGCAGAAATTCTTCCTCATTATCACAAACCTTTTAGACAACAGAAGACAGCTCCTTTTGTATTTAGTTCTGAGTGAAACCAGTAGGATTTCTTCTGTGGTCTTCAATAGGAATGGGGCTAGTGTAGTGCAGAATTACCTTTTGTGCTGTGAAAATGTTTAGGATATTGAAACTTATTTGGATATTTTAAAATTACATCTTCAGGATCTGTTTCCTCTTTACATATCTTGGTTGTAAATTTATTTTATATCAAGGACAGCCGCTAATATCTGGTGTCTATATGGTTTATAGAAGGACTTCTAATACAGTAAATTTTGTCGTAAGTGGATAAAATGGTTTCTTCCCTTTTAAGCTTAGAACATTAGAGATTTTTATTGTAATTCTTGTAGTCATTTGCTAGGTTTCTGCCAAAAGCTTGCCTTTCCAGAAACGTTAATCTCACACTCTCTATAACTGACGTCTGCTCCCAGTATAAAAGTCGTTTGAAATCTTCAGGATTTTCTTTAATAAATTTTGCTTAAAATACTGTTTTTAATAAAGATTTTAATGGATTTTATTCTATACATGTTGCCAGTTTCAAAGAAGGTGAAAAGTTTTTCTATATTAAATCTCCCCCACGTTAGCATATCAGAGACTCTCAAATTCAGTAAGCAAAAAATGTAATATTTCTTATTATTAATACACCACTAGAAACTAAATAGATTGCTAAGAAGTGCATATCCCTACTACATCTATCAGTGTTCCTATCAATGTTGATTAGATAACAGTAAATTAGATTATATTATGTAGGTCAGCAATAAAAACTAATAAAGATGAAAGATTAAAGTATCTTCATTTTATGTGATTTTTTTTCCTGTTCTCCAAATTCTCTTTTATTGTTTCACAGTTAGTCTGAATGAAACACCAGAGAAATAATCACAAATTATTACTTTCCTTAGAAGTCTCCTCACAATTACCTGCTAATTTCACAGAACAGTCATGATAAAAGTTACTTTAACTAAATAGGAATAATTAAATGGATGAGTAGATTCCTAAGTTTTTGAAAGATAAAAATCCTCTCATGAGGAAGAAAAAAACCAGATACACAGCAAAATTTGTGCTAGATTATTCTGCAGTGAATATTTATCCATATTTCTATCGTTCAGAATCAAGGTTACAAATTTGGGTATCTAGATTCTGACATGAAGGAAATAATACTTTCATATCTTAGTAATACATGAAAAAGTTGGCATTTTGGTGTATTAAATAATAAAAGTAATTTAAAAATATCTGGGAACTTGGTACGACAAGTAAACCACTTATTTTCAAGACCTTAATTTGTTGCTAAAAATGTATATATCCTTACTCTGAAAAGACTTACATTATGCTTAATTACTGGCTCCTGCTCAACGCAGTTCAGTTTGACTTCCTTTAATTCAGGTCAGAATGTATTTATCCTGATACACTTTGGTATGAGCAAAACGAAATTATGGCTTTACTGTTTTCTTTTTAATAATTCCCTGTACAGTAATTGCACTTTAAAACTGGAACTTCATGTGGAGATATATGCTGCATTAAAGTATCATGAGAATGCTGTAAGGGTTCACACGCCATTCTCCCTTTCTAGCAATATGATATATTCTCATTTTTTTATTTGAAATATGAGATTACCAGACAAAGAGACTGAGAGCTACTGGTTTAAATCTGCAGTTTTGTAGACATTTGGAATCATGCTATAAATTCACTTCAGTATTAACATTTCTATTCCATCCTTCCCACTATATGTGTAACAGTTGCACTGCAAACAAAGTTTTATTCATCAAATTTAGATATGCATCTTTTCTATTTTACTGATCCCTCGAGTACTTCTGAAATGTCTCACCTAATCACAGATCCTAATTATGACTTTAAGATATGCAATTTATGAGATTCAGCCATTTAAAATGAATGCCATTTAATAGAACACTTACTCTCTTATTAACAGAGATAAATATGCATGATCCTAAGTGTTTTGTATTCGGGTTATATACTCAGAATTCGTCCCTACAGGCTGCCCTTATTAGAAGTCCTTTTTGGATCAGCAGTGTTCCAGATAAAAGCAAGATAAAAAGTTAACTCTTATACTTCTTTGTCTTCTCATTCTGTGCATTTCTGTCAAAAAGTTCTTGGTTTTGTTTTTTTTTTTTTTTCAGACTTGAGCAAGGCTGTACTGAAACAAGTGCAAATCTGTTAAGTAAAATTGAATAATGTCCTTAGGTCTGATCAGTTTATCAGTATGGCTTTCTACAATGTTCACTACCACAGCAGGTAGTATGTATTTCTTAAAAGAAATGTCTCCTTTTGAGGTCTTGCGGTTTCTATGTGTAATATGATTCTGCTCATCATCTATTCTGGGTAAAAATGCTAATTATCTATTTTCAATAATAAAGAACTAGGTAAGGTATCATAAGCAAGTAACCATACAGTCCCATGCAAAGGCCTGGGAGGAAAGATTTAGAAAGACAGCTTTTCCCTGTAGTTCCCTGTACGACTTCTCCAGTATAAAAATGAAGCATGGATTGGAAAAAGCAGCTCTTCTAGCTGTCTTGTAATTTCACAGGTGCTGAGCTCCAGCTCCTTTTACTGCCTTCCAGTCCACACATCTGTGCGGAAAGATGTATAAAAGACCTCACAACTGCAAGAACCTCCGCCGCTTGTGCTTGTACTTACCAACTTGCACTATGTATGGAAAATAGCATCACAGAGATGCCAACACAGGAAGCTCTACAGGTTCAATGTTATCAAAGATGTAAGAAGGTCTATCCTAGTTTCCCAAAGGCAGTACAAGGCACAAACTGTGTTCTGGTAGCATTTAATACATCCTCTCTGTTTGGTTGTTGTTTTTCTGTTGTTTGGTTTTTTTGTGGTTTTTTTTTTTTTGTGTGTGTGTGTGTTTTTGTTTTTGATTTTTTTTTTTCCTTATTTGTTTGTTTTCCTTCATAGCTTTCTTCTTTGATGTCTGTCTCAGAGACATGACACTTACTTCATCTTTTATTTTGCATTTGGATTTAATGGCAAACTGCCTGTTGCTGGGTAATGTTAATTTTGAATAGTGCCAAAAATAGTTTATCTAAATAATCTATGAGTAAACACCAATGAATAACCAAATAGAGTAACTTACTAAAAAGCTCAGTTTCAGTTTGTAAACACATTTCAGCAATTATTCTGTATCTACACTTTTGACTTTTGCTTGTATTGAAGATGAGTTTTGTTCTTTTTGAACAGCCATGAAACTGATACTCTACAGGTTTTTATGAAACTGTTATACTTTTTATTTTTTTGTAAGCACAGAAATATAAAAATCCTTTCCTAGAAAAACATGTCTGGAATAAGATTCAATTTCTAATAAGAAATACATAAGAATTGTCAGTAAGAAAGATGGTAAAACTTTAAAGTTACTACAATAATAAAGATAACTTTGAAGTCCTCATGTTTAGTACAACCTTAGTGTAAACTGATCAGACAAATTACCATTACCACATCAATTATCTTATATCACAACCTAAACAATTATTAAGAAATTAAAATAGATATATTTTTTGGCAGTATGGATTGATAATACCTATCAGTCCTTTCATCTGGTTTGTCCACTTATATTTTGATTATTTGAAAGAAAAAAAAGGCACTCAAAACTGCCTGCTCCAGATGTACTTGGCAAATGCCCTTAATGTTTGTTTTATAACATTCTAAAATACACTTTCTAGGGTAGTGGAGAAATTGTTCTTAAATTACTGTGCAATAATTGGAATTTTGTTCTTTCTCCCTCACTCTCTGATTTGAAAAGTATCTTTAGAAATCAGAGCATCAGAGAGGTGCCACACTAAGCCCATGTTTTATGAATGTTAATGACAGATTAATTTTCACTGACTTTGGTTTAATCACTCTAAACAAGTTCAGTTTTGATTCTACTTACCTGTACACCCTGAGAATCTTGCTGCCAATGCCAAATCCGTTCTCTTTGTTTGAACTGCATTCGTGTTGGTCCCCCTACTTTAAGAACAGTTAAAAAGTGTAATAACAAAAGAAGGGAAAAAAGTTTGCAATAAATGATACCTACCCTTGAGAATGGATTTCTGCATCTGAAGAATCTACAAAGAGTGGCATTGACTGTGAGAGTGACATGAAAGGTGGGGTGAAAACATCTGTTTTGCAAGGGTTCTTATAGAATCATAGAATTGTTAGGGTTGGAAAGGACATTAAGATCATCTAGTTCCAACCCCTCTGCTCTGGGCAGGGACACCTCCCACTAAACCATGCCATGCAAGGCTATGTCCAACACAGCCTTGAACACCACCAGCGATGGAGCATTCACAACTTCCCTGGGCAGCCCATTCCAGTGCCTCATCACTCTTACAGTAAAGAATTTCTTCCTCAGATCCGATCTAAACTTCCCCTGTTTAAGTTTGAACCAGTTACCCCTTGCCCTGTCACTACAGTCCCTCATGAAGGGACCATCCCCAGCATCTGTATAGGCCCCCTTCAGATACTGGAAAGTTGCTATGAGGTCTTCATGCATCCTTCTCTTCTCCAGGCTGAACAGCCCCAAAG
>JASSUY010018579.1:0-20950 GCA_032466535.1 Forpus xanthops | reverse complement strand
TTATACCTTAGTTACTAAACTGTTCTTACCTCAACCTGTGGGAGTTGCATTCTTTCAGTTCTCCTCCCCATCCCCCCAGGACTGGGGAAGTGAGTGAGCAGAACTGCGTGACGGCCTTAAACCATGACAGTATCTGTCAATCAGTGATGAGCAGTTGTATTCTCTTCCCTTGTTACTTCCCTTATCATTATTATTATTGGCGGTAGCAATAGTGGTTTGTGTTATACCTTAGTTACTGGACAGCTCTTATCTCAACCCGTGGGAGTTACATTCTCTAGATTCTCCTCCCCATTCCTCGGGGGGGAGGGGAAAGGGGAGGGGGAGTGAGAGAGAGACTGCGGGGTTTAAATGTGAAGCACTGCACACTCAGGGCAGAGGGAAGGAAACAGAGCCAGCAGTGTGCATCCCGCAAGCTGGTCTGAGTTATGGCTGGCCTTAAACCATGACAAATCCAAACAAAAATCTGAACAGAATCAGACTTGTTGATCACTGGTAATAACCAGCATTTCATCTTACTTCATGCTACTCTAGGGTGTTGCCTCATGGGATCTTTTTGTGGGTTTGTTTTGGATCGCTTTTTTTGGTTGGTTGGTTGGTTCATTGATTTTTGGTTTTTTTTAGAGTAATACTTTTTTTCTTCTAATGTCTGAACAATTGGTTGAGTAATTTGCTTGTCCTGTTTCTCATGATAGAAATTGCCCCTGCTTTCCCTTCTGAGCAATTTGCAACAACTAGTGCCTTTGTAGACTTACAGATAAAAGCCTCGAATTAGTAATTGGTAAAAGAAAAAGACTCGTTGCCTCACTACTCTTTTAGCAAGTGTTGTTTGAAGGAAAAATATGAGCCTGGAACAGAGTTTCTTATATCAAATGATCTAGAATTTGACTCTTCCACTTCCCATAGATATTTTAGACTAGGCAGCACCAGATAAATATTCTAGAAAGGTTATAACAATATATAAAAAATGCTGGGTTTAGCTAAACAATCCCTTACAAATTAGTGTTTTGCTTAAAAGTAAATGATTCACAGTATACAGACAATATAATTTCTCTGGAATCATGATGCTTTACAAACCCCATCTTAATGGATTTCTGGTCTTTGTACAAAAGATAACATTTACTTGTACATACCTGAAAAGTTTTTGGTTTTAGAACCAAAGCAACTGAGAAACAAAGGATCATCCATTGTGAAAATGGTGGTTCACACCTGCAGTTATTCTGCAAGACACTAGTCAATTTTCATTTATAACATTGCTATCAAAGTGTTTAAGAAATAAGAATTGAAGATACTTAACTGTGAAAGTTGTGGTAATTAGATGCAACATCCCTTTCTTTAATTTGTATAGGATGCTTTATGAAGCATATGAATAAACATGCATTAATTAGCATCTGGAAGCCCAAGGCATAGACCAAAACTGAAATCCCAACATCCATGTTTTGGTCAAAGTGGACAGCAATTCAGTCAGATAAGGAAGAGACACACCCTTCTCATCTTACCTTAGAATAAATAGATAGTGTGCTTCATTTCACTTATATCTTCTGTCATTTCGTTATCAACATTATAAATACTTTTATCTATTTGCATATATCTTTGGTCCAGCTTAAGTGTGATTGTAAGGTATCTGGATAATAACAAAGAATTCCTTAATGAAATACTCAGCAGGATTTACAAGTTACATTAACAAACATCCAAGTTTCTTGGCATACTTCTCATACAGCCAAAGTTTTAAGAGTTGGTATCTATTTCAGATGGCTGAGACAGAGGGAAATACTGCGCTGCAGAGGTCAAAGGAAACAAAGCTGCAGATCATAAACAAAGTTGCTGACTGCAGTGCTGGATGTGTCTTTCTTTGAAGGGTAGTATGCAGAATATCTCAGTGTCTTTTCTTGACCCTGATTCCGAAGCATCTAGATTTGGAGAGTTATGCTAGATATCTCTAGAGATGAAAAGATGCATTTTCTAGATTTATAATATATTTGCTTAATTGATCTGTTTTGGATGGGTCCAAAGTATTTGGACATTCATGGTGACTTCTTCTTTCAGAAAAAAAAAAAATATATATATATTTCTAAATTGTTAATGATTTTAACTTTTTGTTTAAAAATAAAATTAGATGAAAAACAAACAAACCCTAAGTGTTTCATATTAAACATTCAGCTCTGGTTTCAGTTATTTGAGTTGTTTCAAATGATTTCAAACAATTTCAAGTTCAAGCAGGGAGTTAAACATTCAAATAGAATATTTTTTTATCCTCAAGCGAAGTGAATAAATAGTGCCAATCTCCATAGCATCCTTACTTCATGCTACTCAAATACAAAAGACTAAATATTTCTACAGCCTTAAGACAAAGGTAGCCCCTGAGGCTGTAGCAAAGAGTTTAAACAGGGTGCAGGAAACTAATCTTTGCATAAGAATATCTGGTGAAATTTGAGACCTGTATACGTATAAGTACACAATTGTGCCTCTCAGTCCCTTGAAGCAACTCAAGATATCCTCTGTCAGCTTTTGAATCACAATTTCAGGATGAGCTGTCCTTGGATAAGCTATTTATATTCTCCTGATGTTCACACAAATTGGGCTGAGGACTGATCCCTTGCTATAAAAAAAACCTTTGATACGTTAGGATGGCAAGATACAATCACTGCCACTTCACTGTTAAAGTCCTAACTTCCATGACAAACAATAAGCTGTGCAGCTGGTGACAGCAGCAGTACAACACATCTTCAGCTTCCTTTTTGTCCATTTTGTTAATTTTAAAGGGAACAAAGCTCATATTCAAGTTCGTACAAAAGCTGTTTTGTACCATTCAGAATTACATTTTTTGTTCTTCAGCTTTAATTGTGATTAAAAGTTTCCTGTGCCCTTTATGTTGTCTCTTCATTTCATAGATATTTTCTTAAATCAGCACTCTTTTACAGATGAAATGTGTGAGAAGTTAACACTTCAAAAAACTCTCACAATTCTATAAGGTAGGAACAGTGACAAATAGGCCTCTTTAAAAGAAGAATACTGTGCTTTTTTTTCTTGTGCTTGCATGTATCTTTGTAAAACATAGTTTGGAACAACTGTGGCTTCTAGCTGGTGCTTAATAGTATTATTCAATAACATAAACTGAAACTTTGTTAATTCAGTGTACTTTTAGATATTTCTGGGTATGGTCTTTATTTCTTTACTCATTTTTTAATTAAAATAATTTGTTACTCACACGTATTAATATCACTTAATACAATATCCTACAAGTACTATCGGTAATGGAATTATTTCAGAATACAGTTTCCTGATTTAAGATATAAATTGAATAAAAATCTCAGGTCATTTTAAGTTTTCTAAGTTTTTGGGCAACCTGTGATGCATGAGATATGTAATCACATGCTATAATATATTGATACATATGTTGTGATACAGTTGCATCTTCCCCTACAGTCATGTGAAAGCTATAGAAATATTGAATATCTTATATGAAAAAAATTGTAGGAGAAATACATTTTTGTACTTGACTGCAAAGGACCATTTTTCTGTTTTTACTTGAGACTGGTTATTTTCTCTTAGATTAAGATGCCTCTGACACAAGAACGGAAAAAGGTTGGATGGGCAAGAAAACTATTTTGAAGATGTAGTTTTCTTTTTAGAAGAACAGAATCATATTTGTGTGGAGGATTTTATCTAACAGATGTTTTCATTAGGTGATAAGAATGTCTTATTTATCTTGAACTATTATTTAATTATTGTTTGTTTCCTTCTCTGTTTTTTTTTTTACTTCAAATCTTGATATTTTTATGCAAAATAATTGAAAATTTTCAAGGTGTTTTGGACTATGATGTAACAATGGGGTCTTTTGTGTACCAAATTAACAAAGCTGCACTGTTTTATAGAGAATTATATGCTGTATCACATAGCAAGTAATAATGTTTCTTTAATGGTGAAAAATTATACATTTTATGGATGGTTCAAGGTACTATTTTCTTTAAAAGAGGCACTGAATTAATAGAAAAAAAATATTTTTCTATTAATTGATGGGCAGACCATGTAAAAAAGACATTCTGAGTTTTCCTTTTCATTAACATAAAAGATAAGAAAACCTTAAATGAGTGTTTATTTGTGAATGAAATATCATTTGTTGTTCATTTTTTTTCCTGTAACTCAGGAAAACATGCAGCTTTGTGACACCTTCAGCGTTGTTCTGGATTTGAGTGGGATGGAATTATTTTCTTCTTTGTAGCAGCTACAAGCATAGTAGCTGTTATGTTGCTGTATTTTGGATTTGTCCTGAAATCAAGTGTTGATAAAACAGAGATGTTTTAGTTATTGCTGAGCAGTACTTACACAGAGCCAAGGCCATTTCTGCCCCTTATTCCACCTCCTTAGTGAGTAGCCTAGGGGGGCACAAGGAACTGGGAGGTGACGCAGCTGACCCCAACTGACCAAAGGGATATTCCAGATCATATGGTGTCGTGCTCAGCAATAAAAGCTGGGGGAAAGAGGAAGGGGGATTAACTACAGTTAGTATGTTGCTTATTACCAGTGTCTGTATCTTTTTTATATTCCTTCTGTTGGGTGAAATTAAAAAAGAAACAACAGGCAGTTAAAGATGTTTTCAGCTTTCAACAATATGCATCTATACAGTTTAGCAGGTGAAATTCCTGCTGCCTGCAGAGAAGGTTTTTACTGCAGCTACATAATTTTAGGAAAAAAAAACCAAAACAAACAAACCCACCACTAACAAAGCAACCAAAACCATACAGCTGTAATACCAGGGTGAAGAATATCTACTCCTTCACTTTACACTGCTAATGAGGCCCCTAAATTCCTGAGCACAATTTGTATTTTTTAAGTACAGATATTTAAAGAACTTTTCCACTTCAGGCTCATTTTTCCATAAAATACATGTGTTCAAATTTTCTGACTGACTTTGTTCAATGGCATGTGTTGTGTTGTGTCAGTCAAGGAAGGAGACTGAAGCAAAGCAATGTGACTCAGTAACTACTAGAGATTTCAGTAGCAAACTTCATACCCCAAATCTCACTCACTCCTTAGAAGTAATTGCTTTTCATTCTTGGAAATAGTATTTTCCAACCTGATTTTATAAAGGCAGTTTGTTTTCGAATGGTCTTGGCTCAGAATATGGATGACTCTGACTTGTTTTTGTTTTGAAATGCTTAGCACATCTGTAGTGGCACAAAAACAAATATCTTAATGTTTGACTCTGAAACTTCATTTGATTTTGGCATAACGTACCATGATCTTTCAGGTCCCTGATGCTTTAGTAGCTTGTAATAGTGAAAAAGAAATTTAAAGTGGATGTTTTAATGTTAATAATGAAGAACAGCTTCTCATCTCATACTGTGACTGCAAAAGCATATTTTAACTAGAAGCGTTATCAGAAGAAACAGAAGAGAAAGAAGCAGAAAGAATAAACGTTAAGCACGGCATCTAATTTTCTTAGCACTGAACTAGCAAATAAATTCCTTTGTAAAAAATGCTTTAAAACTATTATTTGTTCAAAAAATGGCAGCATTATTAGAACCTAGATATATATTAACATGTTTTAATATAGTGTACAAAATGGACTAGTTTGACTTTTTGGTTAATAATCTAATCTTAGGACTTGGAAAATATCAATTCATCAGATTTCATCTTTTACTACAGCTGTGTTATGTTTTTTTTTTTCCTAGTGCACCTGAGATAGTGGGAGAGATTGTTCTCGGATAATCTTCAGCACCTTCTGGCTGCAAGTCACTTTCCACCCTCTCAGCCTTCAGGTGTAGTACACGTTCCTATTTCACATGTTTTAAAATTACCCATTTCAATTTTTAATGGGAGCATGTTCTAGTTTGACTCTTTGATGTATTTTTTTCTCATTTATTCTTAGCATGTCTCCTTAGCATGCAATAGTGCCTCCTCTAATTTCTTGTCTTTGGCCAAAGGGGTAGTTGGTATCTTTTATCTGTATGTGCTGATTTGATCCTGCAGATATGCTGCTGTGCTATTGCTGTCAGTCTGATCACTTATACCCTTTATCCTTTCCAGAGTTCCTTTGCCAAGAGAAGTTTTGAGTACCCATGTAGAGTGAGATGGCTTTAGAATGCAATGCATTTTATACACAATGCAGGTTCCTTTTTGAAGTTCTCTTGATGCATGTTGGAAAAGATGTGTAAAATCCCTTCTGTTTATTTCAGCCTGCCAGGATGACAATAGAGTTGACAGCTGAAGAAGATTTTTGAGGCCAGGCTCATAGTTACTCTATATAGACCTAATTGATCTGAAATAGGAGATAATAGCAAGGACTGATGTAAATTCGTATACAAATGACCCCATCCCTAGAAGTGTTCAAGGCCAGTTTGGACAGGGCCTTGAGCAACCTGGTCTAGTGGGAGGTGACCCTACCCATGGCAGGGGGTTGGGACTAGATGATCTTTCAGGTCCATTCCAACCCAAACCATTCTATGATTCTGTGATTCTGTGATGTAAATTCGTATGTATGCTTTGACAGCTGAGAAGGTAGCAGATTCTGGTGCGGTAAGGTTAACTGAAAGTGAACTTTTGGTCATCTCAGCTATGTTCATCTGAGGTATCCTATTTCCTTGCTTTGGTTTGTCAGTTTAAGGTGCGAGCTGTTGGTGGCAGAATTTAGTGTCTTCTGTTGTAACCGTGTAGCACCTAGTACGACCTTCCTATTGTTTTGACATCTTTTGCATTTCTGTGAGATATATATATATATATATAATAAATTCACAGCAAATGAACACAAAATGAGCAACCTCCTGCTATGTGATACCTTACCACTTTAAATTAGATTATTACCTGGGTTATAACACAGCAGCTGTATCCAACCTTTCCTGTCTGAAGCTTGATTCCTTTTTCTTTGTTTCAATACGCTTGAACATGGTTTTTCAAATCATACCGTTATATAATTTATGTAATATTTTTTCTGCTCCAAATAAGGTAGATTCAACAAGAGCACTTGCAATAGTTACTCTTGAATAATATATTATTGTAATTGTAAGCTGTACTTGAACTCTGCTATTTTTCATCAAAATTAGTATTTTTTACAAAAGAAGACTAAATTAACTAACTTTTTGAGTAGACACTGCAGAAAGGTCTAAAGAATTTTAGTCATTTTTTTAAGTCTCAAAATGAGGACCAGAATTATTTTCATTGCAGGATATTTTTTCTTTAACGGTGAAAAGAACACAACTTGAGAGAGCAGAGAGAAAGTAGGAACAGCCAAGTATGTTGTAAAATACTGTATTTTGGAGGGAAAAAGGCAAATTTAGAAAGAAGATTAGAAGGGCTAATGTTGGATTGACAAGATATTCAAGGGAAAAGAAATAATAATTTTTATTTTCTTGTATAACACGTGTTTATTACACACCTTTCTCAAACATCTAAATATAATTTCACAAAACAAAGTAAATTTAAAGGTTCCTTTGCTTTGTACTGAATTCGAGGTGAAGTTAACTAGACATGTATGATAGTATGCTTCTTTCAGTATTTATTTTTGCTCTTCTTGTTTATTTCAAATTAAGAAAAAAAAAAAGTCCACTTTGTTTTTTTTTGGTTTTTTTTTTCTCATTCTTGGCTGCTTGGCAATCAAGAGAATGTCACAATGTAACAGATTGCCTAAGTGATACCACTGCATAGTTATACCTTAGGAAAATTTCTTTGCTGCAATTGGTTTAAATTAAAAAAAGCTATGAACTCAATTTATCAAAGCATTGAAGTCACTTTAGTCTTCTGAGGGGCCTTGATGGCCTCAGCTGACAGGTATCCCACTGCCATCTATTCCCACAAAGGAATATTTTTGTGTGTAAAGAGCTTTAAGTTACAACGGCAGGTAGCACTTGAGATTTTCTTAGATGTGCACCTGGAATACTATGTACTGATTCTTCCTTCCCATTGAAAACAGACAAGTCTATTTTATAAATATGGAGTTTCAGTCTTCCATCTTTGGATGTGGATTCAAGAAAATCTTATGTGAAAAAGAAATCTTGAAAAGCTGAGTTAAAGGATAAAATTGTAGTACTGCTGGGAAATCCTTATGCTCCTTATGTAGAGCCTTGTAAATTCATTGGTGATTCAGTAACCTTAGCTTTTTCAAACATGAATTTTTTTCATCATGGACTGATTATCATTTGGACTGTGTTCTGCTTTTTAACTCTTACGTTATTGAGTTGCTCCCTAAACTGCATCCACACAAAGAAGTAGAAAAAGAAGTCTTAACTCGCTCACTTAAGCAGGTATTCACTGTGCTGCCAAAATAAGGATAGTGAAGGAATAGCCATATAAATGCTGAAACAGAAATTGTCTGCAGAGTGATTACGATATGAAAGATGTCAAATATCCAGAAGTGTATGCTTTCTATGATACTTAATTATAACTATTTGTATCCTACATAATTATTTTAAAAAACAAAATGCAGAATCTTATATCCTGCAACAAACTTCAGAAACTGTTCAAGACTTTGAAGCATGTTCTGTTGCACAAAATTAATGATAAAAAGAGTAGATTTAGAGTATAATATTGGTTTTCCATCTACTGTCTTGACATCAGTTTTGCATTCTTAAGGTAACCCCTGATCCTAAATTAGGTTTATGATGTTTTATGATAGGCAGCTAGGAATTTCTATATGTTAGGGCTACTTTAAGATATTGCTGCCATCCTGGTTTTAAGTTTGTGAAATACAACACTTTGTGTATCTAAATAGTCCCACAGAATAGGTCTAATCCCCATCTCCCCACCTGCACCAGCACAGGAAGCATATGTGCCGTACTTTATTATGGTTTAATGAGTCAAAAAGTGTTTCCTGGGGCTTTCACAGCTAATCTCAATCACTTTTGCATTCATAGAATCATATAATCATGCTGAAATTTTCTGTAGGTGTCTGAGTGAAATTCTGCATTGCAGACTGCAATTTCTCAAGTGTTTCTTCATCCCAAATCTTCCAGGCTCAGAAATACTGCCATGTGTGTCCATGTGCCCAAGAAACCAAGTGCAGAAAGATAACATCAAATGAATCATGCTATATCTGAGGTATAATTCTGAGATGGGTGTTGTGGTTGGTGTAACACTGCGCCAGCTACTAGGAAGAAAATTAACTCCATCCCAATCAAAACCAGTATAACGGGTCAAAATATAACGCAGGATTTGTATTCAAATTGGTATCTGGTATCATAAAGAGACCAAGCATTTAAAAATTACTTACACCTGAAAAGTGTATGAGTGGCTATGTCAGAAGCTGGCCACTAAGAAATCTATGAGCATGGATATACAGGCGGCATATCACAGATGCCTGCACCTCTATTGCCTGGACATAGGTTTTTCTAGAAATGAGATTGGATGGAAGTCCCATTGCTCATCCTTGATGCACATTGCAAAGTGATACATATGGAAGGTGTCAATGTAGAAAACATCCCAGGAAAAATAGTTTCAGTATAGTTGATAAAGGCATATTAATATCTTCAGATCCCACATTCAGAAATCCCATCCCAGTTCCTCAAGACAGAGTATAAAAAAGGCATTGTCTTCCATCTCCCTAAGTACTTCTTAGCCAAACAGGATGATTGCAGGAAGAGGCCACTACCACAGTATTATTAATCTAATTAAGAAGAAAAGTAAGCAGCAACTTCATTTGTTATTGAAGAATACTGGGCAGACAAAACCTGTTTACTGCTGTAACAGGAATGAAACTCTAAGCCTTAATTTGTTAAAGATGCCTTAAAAAAAAAAAGAACAGTGCACCAGATGCATCACTTTGCTAGGCTGAAAAGTGATTTTTCATTACCAGTGACAGGAAGACACAAGGACGTAAATAAGAAACCAGGAAAACAAGACCTGCTTAAGTTAGCAATGTCAGTGACAGAAATGCCTGTAGACTTATAAGCTTCAGTGTCAGTAGTGCTTATAAAATTCTAGAGATCTGTCCCTTGCTATATTTCTATGTTGGGCTAAATCATTCTGGATTTAAGATATCAGGTAGCCTGCCCAAAACTTTCTTGTAAGTGCTATGTAGGTGTGTGGAGAGTAAGTTCAAAGAAATTTTTTCCAGTCATTAGACATACCTTTTTGTGATGCTCTGGAGGCAGGAGGAAGAGCTACCTCTGGCACAGGTTACACAGTCTGATAGGTGGTTTTGGAAAAGTAAGCATAAAGTGTATCCTTTGATGTCTTGGAAGATCTGTAAATTGTTAATATTTCCAAACTTTCATTGCTTTTTTTAGTGATTTCAATCCAGATGCGTTCAAGGATCCAAATATTTAAGGTTTTAAACCAAAAAATAACATGGTGTTTTATCAATCTATTAAGCACTTACTTAAAGTGCTTCTGAGTTGAGTTTAAATAATTCAAAAGTCATTTATACACAATTCGTGTAATGTCTAGCTTTAGAAGCACAACAGTCTCTGCAGTGGCAAATAAAAACCTTGCCCTGGGGAATCAGAACATATTTTCCAAAACCACCTAATGTATGAGGGAAGCATAAAGATTTTAGGCCTCGGTATGCTATGTAATGCCTAAGGTAAAAAAAAATTCATCTGCTCCTTGAACAGGATAGGATTACAGACAAGTAGTGAGCAAGCACAGGTACTGCAGTGGTGTCAGTTGTTTAGTGGATTACACTAAGCAGGACTGTAGAACACAGAATAAAAAAAAAAAAAAAAAAAAAAAAACAGATCTCTTGACAAGTTTCCTCACTTCTTTTCATTTGGACAATGTTGCCCTAATGAAGCACAGTAAACAGTTCTGACTGAAGGTCTGTGATTCTAGTTTGTCATTCTATTACTGTGTAGGTTGTATGTTACAGAAATCTGAGTTCTTGATGATAATGGCAATTTAAATAGATAATAACAAATAAATAGAAAGAGAATCCATTTAATCACTTCTTATAAAAGCAGAGATTTTAATCCCATGCTAACTCATTAGTGACTGTATAGATTGAGTCAGTGGCATTTATAGCTTTAAAGTATTTTTACATCTAAACACCCTTCTATTTTGTTGTAGGCAATGTGCAATACATTTAATCAGAAGATGATAACAGTTTATTTAAGACAAAGTTAATGAGATTTGAATTATGAGATGCTTTTGCCTCAGCGTGATGCATACCTTATGTGCACAAGGGGCAATCACTTCTTAAATGATCCTCTTTAAATAGACAAATTCATCTTTTCATGATCTAAAACCAAAGAAAAAACAAAAAAATAAAAATTACTAGCTAAAAAGGTAACATGAAAAGAACAAGTCTTTCAATATCTTAAATAATTATGGAAGAAATATGCTGATAGACATGGCTTTCCAGTCCTATGTATTATCTTTATCAGTGATGTGGACAAGGGGACCAAGTGCACCCTTGGTAAGTTTGCAAGCAGGACTAGGGAAGTGATCGTCCCCTTGTAGTCAACACTAGTGAGGCCACAGTGAATCCAGTGTTCAGTTTTGGTCCCTTCACTAAAAGAAAGACATTGAGGTGCTGAAGCATATCCTAAGAAGGGAAAGGAAGCTAGTGAAGGCTCTAGAGCATAAGTCTTACGAGGGGAAACTGAGGGAGTTAAGGTTGTTCAGTGTCATGGTTTAAGCCCAATAACTTAGCCCCAGGTGGCTTTTCACTCATCCCTCTTCTCCCCTCCTCTTCTGGCCTGTATGGGGACGAAAATCAAAAGAATCTAAGTCCCACGGGTTGAGATTAAACAGTCCAATAATTAGGTTATGATGTAAAACTATTACTGCTACTACTGCCATCAATAATAAACGAAATAATAAAATTAAAAGGGGAAAGAAAAAAAAAACACAAGAGATGCGCAATACAATTACTCACCATCTGCTATAACTGATACCCAGCCCAACCCCAGTAGCGGCCTGCCCTTTTGGGTGACTCCCCCCAGTTTATATACTGGGCATGACATGTTGTGGTACGGAATACCCCTCTGTCTAGTTTGGGTCCTGTCTCTGCTTCCTCACAGCTTCCTGTGAACCTCATCACTGGCAGAGCATGAGAGACTGAAAAGTCCTTGCTCAGGATAAGCGTTAGTTAGCAACAGCTAATGGTTGGTTTGTTACTAGCATTGTTCTCAGACTACAGCCAAAATACAGCACTGAACCAGCTACAGATAAAAAGAAAATAAAAAAAAAAAAACAAAACTGTTATAGCTTAAACCAGAACATTTAGCCTGGAGAAAAGATGCCTCAGGGGAGGCCTTATTGCTGTCTACAACTCTCTGAAAGTAGATTGTAGTGAGGTGGATGTTGATATCTTTTCCCAAGTAACAAGTGATAGGAAACGGCTTCAAGCTGTGGAAGGGGAGATTTAGATTGGGGAATAGGAAATATTTCTATACCAAAAGGGTTGTCAAGCATTGGACCGGGCTGCCAGAGAAGTGATAGAGTTATCATCCTTGAAGGCATTTAAAAGACCTGTAAAGGGGGCACTGAGGGACATGGTTTAGTGGTGGGCTAGTTAGTGCTAGGTTAAGGGTTGCATTGGATCTTACAGGTCTTTCCCACCCTAAATGGTTCTATGACTTTATAACGTTTAAGCACTGTAAGTCTGTATAGAACATTTCTAATCATCAGAGCAGGGTGTAATTAGAGTATTACAGTGCAAAAAAAAAGGCAGAGAGAAGGAAAGCACTTTATGAGAAGGTTAAAGATAAAATGTGAACTCTCCTCAAATGTGTGACAGGACTGCAACATAGGTGTGTCTGCACTGTTTCTTTACTAAGTGCCCAAACACCACAAGAACTTTCAATATTTAACATAGATTCCCTTTGAGCTAAGATAAATTTGAAAGAGTAGTCTTGTCTGCTTGGTGAAACTTAAAATAACTTCTAACTTAAAAGTAAAAAATAAAAAGAGTAGTAAATAAATATTTTTCCTTTTTAATTAATCCAGGATCTTGACTTAGGATATTGGATTAGAACAAAGTCAATTATCCAATAAGGTAAATTGTGGTGATTAATTATGATACCATTCTTATATAGAGATGAGAAGTTTCTATTAACACTTGGATTATGCTCCTGAAGCCTTCCTTTAAAGACAGTATCTGGACTCCCCTAGCATTAGAGTCTCTTGTCTTATAAATTTCAAATCAGTTCCAGGAGTTCAGTTAAAGTACAGGATCTTGTTGAATTCCTTGTGCATAAAAATTAAGAAATTCAGTCTGTGGTAGAAAACTTGCAGATGCTCCTCTTCAAACTTCTTGTTGGTTGTGAAATTTCCTTTCAGAAGTGTAAGTGCACTTAGGGGTCTTACTAAAAGGAAACTAAATATATATTTTAATTGATTGCAACAGATGAGGTTTTTTCCCTCTTGTGTTTTCTGGAATGTCTCCTTATTCAAAGCAGGTTTCTGTCAATATGCATGTCTACACACAGGTGTACAAGGTAAGAAACGTATGGTAAAATTTGAAGTGTGCAGAGGCACAGCTTCAAGTTCAGTGTTACAACTGCATTTCATTTGCACCATAGTAACTGCATGTAAAACACTGATTTTGTCTGTTTGAATGAAAAAAAACTTGCTCCAAATGTCTGTTTACTGATCAAAAAAAGAATATTAAACTTGAGAGCCACAAGTAATATATACAGCCTTTGATTAACTTTTTGGAAAAATTAGTGTGTTTATCAAAGTACAAACTGAAATGTAAGATGGTCAAAAAACAATTCCTAATGTTTACCTAGCTCTTTCTACTTCCCTTAATTTTCTTTTTCCAACTTTAATTTATGTCTATAATCTAAAGTTCAGCTTTCAGCCACTGGCTTCTAAGTTTGTAGTCAATTCTGAGTTCTACAGATTCTTTTTGTACAGTATCTGGACTTCCTGTGCATGAGTGTTAACAAGAGTTAGCATTGAGGTTTTCTTCTTTACTTGTTCTTTAAATGTTGCTTGCCATATTCTTAAAGAAATGTAAGAGGAAAGAAGCTTTAGGAACAGACTGTAGAGTTATTGTTGCTTTTCATGATTTTGTGTGTCTTTTTTCCACATTAAACCTGGTTGGGCATCAGTGTAATGCTTCAATTGTTAGCTTTGAAATTAACATCCATGTGACAGAACTACATCTATTTTTACAATTCATTCATGTGTTAACAAGGTTGTAGAGAAAAATGTGATTATAATGATTGTTCATGTTCATGAAAAATGATGAGGAGATTTCCTAAGGCTTTTGACAATGCAAATTTCTTTTAAAATGGTTTTTATTATGGACATAATTTTAAGATATCTTGACTCACAGTCTCTCAGCAGTGCTTCTTAGCCTAGACACAGTGCTGCACCAGTATGGTTTTCTCAGTCAGGCCTTCATCCGTCCTATGTCATATACAGATAGAATTCACCTGTATTTGAGCCTGCATTACTAGTTTTTAAATGCCTTGAAGGGGAATTCTGAACTCAATGACACGAGTGTTCTCAGGGAAAATTAAAGATCTCAGAATAAGAACACAAGAAGTCTGCACAGTGACATGGAAAATCATGGAGGCATGACAGAATCTAAAAAATGTATGCCTTTATCTGGATATTTGAAAGATTTTCCACTGATCACAATGATTATCAATGACATAATCACAATGATTATCATTATTGTTATTTTCTGGTACCTTAATCATGCAAAGTCAGAGTGTTTTGCAGGAGTGGTTTTAAGCAACAAGAGCGAAAAATAAAAGGCTTCTAACTTTTCTTTAACTTGGGAAAGTGACTACTTTTTTTATGGAGTTTCTGAATGATACTGTAGGCAGATATTCCACAATCTTGGAATATTATTATCTAGTCAAGAATTACATTTTCCCTCTCTCTAAGGGGATAAATGAAGAAAAATCTCCAACATTATAGAAATTTCTTCATCATCATAACTTTAAAAAGTTTTTCAGAAAAACAAAGAAAAAGTCTATATTACTTTATTTTTAATTTCAATTTTTCTTTACATATCGAGGAAACTCATGGTATGAAACATTAAGTCCTGCTAGGTCATCTTAAAGTTTAATTGCAAAACTGTTTTGCAAAGTGTACAACTTCAGCAATGACATAGTGACGTTTCAGTAGTATGTGTAATGCTTCGCTTCTGTGCTCACTTGATCAGGAGGTGCTCTTCATATTCTACCTCCCTTATGGCTTCACTTAGAAACTGAAACCAGTCATTGGAATGAAGCTTTTAAATGTGTTTTTAAAGCTGCTTTCCTTTGGAACCGTTTAAGTTGATACTTAGGTGTCAGAGATGTTTAGCCCTTGCACTTTTAATAATGGGATTTTAGCTGAGGAGGTCAGGTAGGGCACACTACACCATTCAATTATATTCTGACATGGGCTATTGCATCAACAGCCTTACCATTAACTGGATGGAATAGGCCAGTCTGCTAAGCAAGAGGGAAGTCAGGGTACTGGCAGTGTTAAGACATTCAGTAAAATGTATACTAAAACAAAGCAAACTTGCTGTTAGCAAGGTAGATAGATTTGGGTTAAGATAAAACAGAAAGAGCACCAAAAAGGTTTTAAAGAAGTGCTGAAAAAGACAATGAAGTATTTGTTACAACTACATGGATGCAATTATACAGTTCCTAGAGTGTATCATAGATCAAAAGGATTAAAAAAAAAGAGATAATATTTTTATAAAGCAAAGTATGTATTTTATTATTTTCAAATAATTTACAGTATATTTAGAATACTTGCTATGACTGTACTGTATATGCTGAATATAATAACAGATATGTTTCAAAATATGACTTAAGTGCAGTTTAATTTAATGGCATTTTTTCAAGTGGGTCCTCTGTTTATTTCTAATACAGCTAGTTTGAAGGTGTGAGGTGTGATAAACTGTTTAGAAGAAAACAGAAGTACTTTATTACTTTTAAAGAGATAAGACCATCACTTTCATATCACTGAGGAATAAATTTTAAGATGAAGCATTAGATTAACAATATTGATTATTGTGTTTCATTATGCAAAATAAGCTGCTTCTTTTGGGAAATTTGGTATAGTCAAATATTCAATTTCTGAAGAACTTACTTTTAGGGAAAAAGAAGTCTGTACATAAAAGATTGAGAGAAATTGTATTACATATTTGGCTGCTAACTTCACAGCAGCTACTGAGTTTCTCTCCCATCCAGTATGTAGTATCAAAACAGTAGCATTCAATGGTCTCACTATAGGTTTATTTACAAGTATGTAAATATACATATACATTTTTTCCACTTTTTTAAACAGCAAAAAAAAAGACCTGGAATATTCAGACAACAAAATGATGTAAGATTTAGGAAACTCTTCAGCCAGGAAGACTTCAAGGGTTGAGTTGCTTTAACTCTTGCAAAATTAAACAGTGCTTGATCATGGTCTAAAACTGCCTGCAGCAGTAGAAAAATATATGACACTATAGAGCCCTTTAATGTTTCAGACAAAACGTAAGAAAAATGCTGAAAGCAAAAGCCCCTGAAATTCCAGACTGTTAATGCTGTTATTTACTTTAACCATTAAGACTGCTTATTAAGGGCTATGCCATTTACTTGAGAGATTTCTTGGCTAGAGGCAAGAACACCCTTAACTGTTGCACATACACGTAGCGCACTCTCATACTAGCCCATGCATTTAGGCAGGAAGAATCCTATCCTTTCCAGACATCCTGAAAAAGTCTTTCAGTGGAGGAAGCGTGTGTCACAATCCTACATACATAAGTAGCAGACACAACTGACAGAAAAGTGCCACTCCCACAAACTTCCTTTATATATTCATCTCACAGTGTGTAGATGAGTCTTGATTGTAGCAAACTTGGTCTCCTTTTGTATACCTTAGATGTCTGGGTTGTAATTAAAGGAAATGCATCCTTTAGGGGGATGTGAGGATAACCACCTCTGTACTGTGGTTCCATTCTTGGTGTCTCCAGTTTGTAATCATTTTTCTCTCCCACACCTACCTCCCTCCCCTGAGTAATTCAGGAATTGCAGTGATTTATTTACTTACCCAGGAAACATTTTCAATATTCTTGCCCTGTATTACTGACTTCTTTTTCTTTTTTGAAACTGCTACTTCTCTGGCATGTAACATCTCTTTTACATTGATTAAACACTTCACAAAATATTAATCTGATGGAGAAAAATGTTCTCCTTTCTCTGGAAACAACGTGTACATCTAAAGATGGACTTTTTATACACTGAGCTTGTGTTTTATATCATATGGCTATGTAAATTAGCAGCTTGGTGTAAAGAGGTTGTTAAAGAATCTGTCCTAAAAATTGCCTTAGTAAGTACTGACTGACACCAGGGATGGTGATCATGAACCAAAAGTCATCTGAGAGTCATTTATTCACAGTCTGAAAGTCTTAAGTTTAGGACATTTATTTACCTTAAATTTCCTTCTAAATTTTCTCTGTCTTAAATTTACTCAAATCATTTAATTGTCTGTGTCTGGTTCCCAGTACAAATAACTTCATATAAAGCAACCAGATAGCATGATAAAGTAGCCCTGTCCAGCTCAATTGAATCTTTCTTTTGACATCACTGAGAGGACTGGCATATTATTTCTGTGTTGTACTTCTCTTACTTGTAGAACAAGACCAGCTAACTATTGTAGACTGGATTAAGATAAAAGTAAAATTTGCTAATAATTGTTTTTGTTACTGCTTAAAAGTAAGTAAATAACCATTTTTGGTCAAATTCAGTCATGGATTTTGTACCAGACACTGATTTTTTTTTTTTTTTTTTCAGTATATTTCATTAGAACTATAGGTTCACCTAGAGAAAAGAAAAGAAAGAAAATTACTTAGACTTACAATTTAATACAACTACAACAGAAAGACAAGAACATGAGATATATGTCCTTATGATAATGACACAGAGGTTATTTTCAGAATAATTGTTCATTACCTACATAACTTAAAGAAATACAGTATAAATCCAACAATCACTGAGCAGTTACGTAATTATAACATTCATTTGAATGATTAGTGCGTTTAAGAATATAAATTGGTAGCCTTTCAAACCTCTTGAAAGATCTTGGTGGGATAGGAAGTACAAATGACCTGGTAATAAAAATTTAATGTTTTAAAGTAAACCTAAGCAAACCACTTAATTGTGAAAGATCTAATAAAATGAAAAATAACAATGAATGTACTGTGATATAAAAATATGTTATGTCCTGACAATCGCAATTAGATATTTAGGAGAAACTAATTCTGAGTACATACCAACTCTTCAACAAGAGGTCAAAATGGTAAAATGTCAACAAAACTAATTTCATTTTTTCATTAGAATGTAACTTTCTAATTGGACTTGAAAAGATTTAGATAGAGTGGGCCTATGCACTTGAAGGTTTCAGGAGTAATCCCTGATTGCTTGCAATCAAATCTCAAGTGCATTGGAACATCTTTTTTGAGCCACTAAGTTTTGATCAGGCTGGTTTGTTTGTTTGGTTGGTTGGATGGTTGATTTTTGGTTGGTTTTGTCATGTTTTGTCTGTTTTCTTTCTCTATTTCTCTCTCTTTTTCTTTCTCTCGTTCTCTCCTCTCTTTCTTTCTTCTTCACTTTCTCTCTCACTTTCTCTCTCTCTTTCTTTTTTTTTTTGTTTTCAGAAGTTAATAATATCTTCATTCTGGCATGTCTAAGCTCACAAAACTATTGCCTATGAATATATTTAAATGAGTTCTTATATCCATTCCTGAGGTTCTGTTAAACATTTATGTAATGGGGTACAGAGAAGTACTGGAAAAAATAATCTAAAGAAAAAAGTCTGTAACAAATCTCATTCACCACATGGCTTATCACGGGAGATTAATTAAGCATAGGGATCAATGCACAAATTAAGTAGTGTAGTGGGTTGATGAATATTGAGGAACTGCACAGTTGTCACAGTTTTGCACAGGGAGACCTTTCATAAATTTATCTCAAAAGTTGAAGAATCATCATGAGTGGTCTTTGATGGGGCAAAGAAGAATGGGAGAGGTGAGAGAGAAAATTGATTTTGTTCTGATTACTTAATAAGTTTTTGTGTGCAAAATTGTGTCCCTGAATGTGCTTTTTCAGTAAGACCTTTTTCAATTAATGTGGCAAGCAGTACAATTTGATCTAAAGAGTTAAAAACTGTTTTCCTTCTGTATGTTCAGCTTATTATTTTCACTGTCATAATTCAATTATTCAGTAATCAGAGCATGTAAGTTGACAAAGGTCTACCACACTCATTTTGTCATTGCTCATATCATACATCACTATGCAAAACAGCAGCCCATTTCAGGTTGCTCTTACAAAATGATGATAAAAGTGTAACTTCTTCAACCAGTTGTAACACAAATAATGTTTAAGGAACCAATTTGGATGTAACAAAGATTAATCCCACCAGTTCTGACAGCAGCAACTGCTTGTGCCCAGACTTAGCCTGCTGTGATTTTTGCATGACTCTGAGCTTTGCTGAGAAAAAAGGCTATACCAGTACCTTTCTTGACACACTTCCTCCTAATGTTTAAAGGAAATGACATGAATCCCTTCAGGTTACATACTTACTTGAACTGAAAAAAATGTGATTCCAAATTAGCCATGTGTGGTGGCAGAATTGAATGCAATCATTATGTCCCTTTAAGAGACAGTGTCATTTCCTGTTCACTTTTACCTTCTGTTATTCAGGATTACAGTGAGAATTTTCTGATGCTTCTTAGAAACCCTACAATAACTGGTGTGAGCAAAATCCGTACAATCACATCTATAATATTTTTTAACAATCTGTTCAAAGATGACAAGGTGGAGGTTATTGGGACTGGTCTTCCATTTAAAAGCAGTACATATGGAACAAATTCTGATATCAATGCCCTGATAATTTTTCTAGCACCAATTTATTTCTTAGGATAGTGTAAATAGTAGGCAGTAAATGGGATAGGCAGTAAAAATAACAGAAGGGGTTTAGTTTGTTTAATGTTACACATTACATTTGAGCTACTCACCCGAGACACAAAGCACAGTTAAGGGAGCATATAGCCACTTGTAGCAAGCAATACATCTGACACTTTAAGGAATGCATTAGGGTTTTATCTAGTATTAGGAACTTTTGAAAATTTCTATTTCTTTCCATTGACAATGCTTTATTTTATAGATCTGTCTTATTCCCCATTTCTGTCTCCAGTCTGGGCCAAGATAATTTTCTCTCAGGTTTACTTCTGCAGGCAGTCAAATAATTCCCTTAGGAAGACAACTGGACTTTATTTTTTGTCTGGCTTCAAACAGCCACTATGGATGTATATCAAGCTTTGATGTCTCAATCCCGCATCATTCTTCAACACTCTCAAGGATGGTCCACTGGTTCTCAAATGCCCACAGCTTCATGCAGCCTCATGGTTAGTCTGCTCCTCAGGATAATTTTGCACTAATTACCTCAGCATCCAGTATTCTATCCCACGTATAATTCATGAAAAAAATATAGGCGAACTGTATGGTGACTTGCTCAGATGAATATACCTACTATCTAGACCATTACATTTGTTAAGATGAATCCCAGACTGTGTTTCTGAATTGTATATCAATTCTTTTACAATTGATTTACTACTCAGTTGTGATCCATTATCATTTTGGATGTAGCATGTGACAAAAATTGAGTTGTTATGCATAAATGACAATTTTTTTCCACTAATACCTTCTGGGACTGTTTCAGGAGATTGTACTTTCCTCAGAGCTGTCTTAAGACGACTTAATTTTTTCTTCCTTTTTAAATAAAGGAGCCTTTATAATTAGTGATTTTAGCATGAAAATACTTGAAACCTATGTCAGACTCATTTTCTTTTTGGCTTCTGATAGTGGCTTCTAGATCAGATTATGATTATGTGAAAATTATGGGGTTTAACTGTATTGTATATCTTTAGTTGTTTCCACATGTTATGGATTCAGCAGCAGCAGTAGTTCTTTCCCCTTTAAGTGGTAGCTGGTGCAGCGCTGTGGTTTGGATTTTCAGCTTGGGAACAGTGCTGATAACACCAGTGTTTATAGTTATGGCTTAGAATGTTTAGGCT
>JASSUY010018578.1:35662-66491 GCA_032466535.1 Forpus xanthops | reverse complement strand
GCCAAAAATCCAAAACACAGCGCTCACCAGCTACTGCTTAAAGAAAAAAATAACTGCTGCTGCTGAACCCATGACAGGTGGGAACATACAATAAGAAACAGGATGCGCTCCTTGACGCTTTCAGCCACAGAACAAGGACTTTGAATTCACTTCAAGCCATAAGCTTAAACTGCATCAAATCAAATACATCGCAAATAAACTCAGCACTTACTTCAAATAGGAAAAAAATGCCAGAGACTCAAATTCTATTAGTTAACTCGTTATTAAAACAGACTATAGGTAGATTTACAAAATAAGCCAGCAGGTAAATGAAATTTTAACTTAAGAAAAAATTTAATGTGGCAACTTGATTTTAGCATTTTGTTTGTGCAAATTAAAAGATATTATAAGAATTCACTAGACATATTACTTGTATGAAGCTAACTTAAGGATGTTTCAAATGAAGTGTTTCAAGTTTTAAAATACACAGCATAAGGGAAAACATTTTACATAATCTGAACGCTTTAAAAACACCCTTTAAATACTAGTCAGTGCCTATCAAAATGCACCACTAAAGAAAACCGTTTGCAATACTGAAAACAGGAAAAAATGCAGTTTGGGTTTTTCTTTGATAAAAGCATAATTTAAATTTACATTGCCTAAGTCCTAGGTAACACGACTTCCTTTTTCCCTTTTGTTTTTTTATTTTTTCTAAATCATGTTAGTGAATTAGTGAATGCTTTGAGAATTGCTACTTTTTACAGATGGGAGAATGGCTCACATTGCCAAAACCACTAAAGAAAGTATCCTACATTAAGTGTACATTTATCCAAACTCGTTGCATTATTTATAATTACACTACTACATGAGCATTTGAATGGGTCAATGCTCCTGTTTACAGTTTCAGTCAAACATGGTATTATTCAAGTCAGCTGCTTACTAAATATTTTAGTCATTTTTATTGCTCTTGATTTCAACTGGAAAGTTTGTTTCAGTTCTGCATTTCAAAGAGGAAAATTACATTCTAGCCATGCTTCTTTTACAGCTTCTCTTGAGTCAGCTCCAATGCCACCTCCTTAGTTGCAGTCTGAGAAATCACACACATTCAATGAAGAGTTAGTGACAAAAAAAAACAAATAAATTAAAATCCAGTAACTTACTCCTCCATGGCCGAAGAACTCACAGTAACAGCAGTCACAGTATTTTCCTTCCTTCTGATTTGTGGATGTTGAGGTACTGGAGCTATGCTCTGAACAGCTGTCTTCATCTTGGCTCTCCTCTCCATCATACTGTTGATGATCATAAGTGTTACTGTTCTCACAGCGATGGCCCTCACAATCAGGATCACTATATGTTAAATTAAGAGAAAGATTATAAAAACTCTAGACTATAATAAATAAGGTATTTGAAGAACAAGCAACCAAAAAAAACCCACAAACAACCCCATAAAGTTGTATTCACATCTAGCAGGAACAATGAGTCTCAAACTTGGCTATCCTGCCACCCTAACCACATCCTAAAACCTTCATCCAGTACACTGCAAATGGAGATGCTAAAAACAAAGCAGCAAGGAAAGATGATACATGGGGAAGTGATTTATAATAATTCATTTAGTGACTCACTGAAAGAGCAGCCTTGAGAATGAGTTTTGGAACTGTTCTTCCTGCCTTTAAAAAGGTAAAATAGTTACAGAAGTAGTGATTCCAGCTTTTTTAAATGGAGTGGTTTTGAAACTGCTGACTATTTCATCACTTGTGTATCAAAGAGATCTGTGCAGTTACAAAGTACTCAACTGATTTCTGAAATCCTCTGGGCTTAGGTAGATTTTCCAGCTCTTAAAGAAAAAGTTTAAGGTCAGCTAAACCCAAACTGTTTCCATCACCCTGTTTGCACCCTTATTTTCAAGAGAAAATGCTAGCATATCTCTTCAATAAGCAAGTAATAGAACATCCTTCCAGACTACAATCAGTGTGTAAATGGTGGGTCTGATAGCTAAGAAGTCTTCAGTGTAGTAAGGAAAATGTGTTGCTGGTTTCAAGACTATGTATGACTTTTTTATAATCCGAGCTACATCTCTCTACATAGACTCTTCCAATTTTCATAGCTTTCTATTCCAGCTTGCCATGTAATACCAAAATGACAGAAAACAGATATATTATACGACAGGTTTGTGTCTCAGCAGCAGCAATCGTTACTGGCAATGACAGTAAGAAAGAATAGAGCTTGACTTAATTATCCCATGTCACATTTCTGAGAGTGAGCAAGCATTTGTTTTTAAGCCTCTGAACTGGGTAAATAGATTCTGCAATGGAAATCATATTTGTAAAGTCTCACACAAAGGCACATACAAAGCATCTAAACTTGGTATCATTTGCTGAGCACACAGACAACTCTTCTTTCACACTAGAACCAGTAGCAAAGGAAAACAGGTATCTGTATTTCAAATTCCCCTTCTATTGTAAAAAAGAACAAGAAACTTACCTGCACACACTTGGTGGGGCACTTACAGAGCTGTCTGTGGTTGAAGTAGGAGGTGCAACTGTAGTAGGACAAAGACCTGAATGAGGATCCACAAATCCAGGGGCTGTTGCAGCAGTTTTGGGGAAAGAAGGAGCAGCAAGATTTGGAAGATGCGGTGTAGAGGCTGGAGACAGTGCAGCAGGAGACAGGGAAGGAAGGGATGCTAAACTGGTAGGACTATTTCGGGGCGCAACTGGTGCAGAATGTCTATGGTCCTCTTTATTAATATTATGGAACACTTCACCTAAATTGGGGAAAAAAATACTTACAATTAAAAATAATTAAAAGTCTCCATTAACTATCCAAACAATCATGCAGATTGCTGGATGTTCTCAGCTACTCTCAAAATCAGCAGTATTTCAACACCTTTCTACTGCCAGTTACATATGCTGACATCAAGGTCTTTTGAAAAGTTCTTTGATCCAGGAGTACAGAAGCTAACTCAACAGTGAGAACAGCAATTAACAAAAATCATAAAGATACATGATATAACTAAAACAAACACATATAAATCTTTACACATAGGTAAATGTACTTGAGTCAGTTACTAAGCTGTGCGTGAAATCCTTACCTATGGATGAAGGTCTCTTGGATGATACTTTGAATTGGTTGCTGCTTGACTGCACTGTGGTTGCTGTGCAGGAGACAGAAGAAGTGGCAGAAGAGGTTGCCATGACAACCTTATTAGCTTCCATAAAGGCATCCTGGAAATTGTACAGACATTTCTTCTTTGCAGCATTTTTTTTCTCTTTGCTGTCAGTAACTCCTATGGCTTCATTGCCAGATGTAGTAGGAAGTGCTTCGGGTCTTATTTCCGAGAGTGCTGGTGCTAAAATATCACCCCCTTCAATTGAAACACATGTAGTAACTAGGAATCGCAGAATAACAGAATTGGCATTTAGAATTAAACATTTAATAACTTAGATGCAGATCAGAAAGGATCTACTGATAATGCTGTCCCGGCAAGATTAGTGAAGCCATAGTCCTTTTCCCATCTAACTCCAAGTAATACAGCTGTAACAAAAAGTGCTACAAAGTCTCCGAGCAGAAGTCACAAACCTTAAAGTTAAAATTGTAACACCACTACTAAATGTGTGTTAACAAGTAGCAAAGATGCTACAGGTACCATTATCCATTTATAATTTTAAAATTGGACACCATTTTACATGTAAGTATATAAACTTCAATATCTGAAGTCCAAGTTAGCAATTACTATTACAAGCAGGAATGGTATATCCTTCTACCAATGTAATGACATAAATCTTATCCTCCCTTATTTGAAATTCCAGCTAATTACAGTAACATCTTTGTGACAGACCTTACACACAAGCTTGCCACTAACCATCTGTTGGAACAGCTCTCCATAACCACACATTTGTAAATGGATGATCTATCCCACTGGTAAGTTTTCTGGATGTTTTTAATGACATTCATTTTAAAATATCACTGTGGTAGCTTGACATAAGTTAGCAGCAGATCAGTTAGAGAAAAGCCAACATACAAGCACAAACTTCCTTTTTCATACAAATCAAATAAATAAAAAAGGTATTTTAATATTTCATATGATAGAAATGGGAAAATACGTAAGTACAGGGTTGTGTATATACATATGTATATAAATATATATATATAGGTCTGTGTGTATATATATGTTATTTTTCCTCTATTCTCTCTCAATTTAACCATTAGTATTTCCAATAGCTTCCTGGTTTAAGTTAATCTTTTGCTTGATCTATACCTTTTTGAATGACAATGCAGTTATCCCTGCTATAATGAGTAGGAAGATAGACTACTGTGTTACCAATGCTCTTGTGACACTGTAGAAAAAGACCATGTCTTTGTGGCAGAAGACCAAGTTATTTAAGTTTCTCCTTAATTCCCATTTCTCTGCAATCCTAAACTTATGAAAACAAAAATACCTCTACAATGACTACAGGTGAAAGAGAACATGCTATTGTTTTGCTTTTAGCATCCTCTCCCCAATATGTAAGAATTGATTTTTCAAATTTCTTTTCCTTTTGGAAGAGAAGTTACAGCACATCTCTGCCAGAATCCTGTCGGATGAAACCCACCATTCCTAGAAAAAGGTGCCTCACCCCATTTCAAAGCATAACATTTTCAATTAGTCAGTGCAAAGCAGCAACAAAATCTCACCAGGAATTGTATCAGGCAAAAATGTAGCAGGATTCCAGTTCTTGTCATTCATCATCTCTGATCCCCAAAGACTTATAAATTTAGAGCTATTCCAATCTGGAGTGCTCCCAAAACAGCTTGGATAAATATGATCTTGGAGAGATGTGTTGAATACTTGATGCTTGTTTGTATGATTCTGAACTGGAGCTGGCGGTAATGCCTACAAAAATAAAGAGTATTTCCTCATTAACATTCAGTTTGCTTACACAGTCACCCCAACAGCAATATCTGAATCAGTGTTCCAATTGTGAAGGCCATTATAAAAGGTCTAATAAACACTATTTCCCAGAATGATAAAATACTGGTTCATTGATTTTTAAAGCAGATAATACATTACACACATTGTCTGTGAACGTATATGTTTGATAATCGCAAACACTACTTTTTGATTCAGCTAACTGATAAATACAAAAAAGTGATCTTCAAAAATACTTGGGTTAATATGTATTGGTAGGCCCTCATTTTTACTTAAAACCAGTATCTGTATGAACATAGAACTTGTTAGGTATAATTACCTTTCAAAGCCCAAGCTGCCAAAACCAATCCTCTGTGACATGTTAATCATTACCACATAAGAAAATTGTGATAAAAGGATTATGGACACTTCAGGATTGAAAACAAGGGCAGTAGAAAAAGAAATAAAACACTTATTTATTATTTGAAAACATAATTTTAAGGTTCTTTTTTTTTTTTTTTTTTTATTTTTTCATCTCCTGGTATTAACAGGTTCCTGACATCAAACTTAACAGGCAAGGAATATACCTTTTTATTTGAAGAATTGAGGAAAAAAAGGGAACACTCTTGTTTTACAGGGGCAAATTTTTCTGGCTCATCCCATTTCCTCTAGCTTCTTCATATTCTAAAATGTAACTTTCTCCCACAGACCTTGTGCAATGCAAGCATTATATTCAATTATTGTCAACTTTAAAAGAAGCTAAGGAAACGCAAGTTTGCTCTATTTTTCATTATATTTGATTTAATGAAAAAATTATACAGCAGTAGATACAGGTATTAAAATTATCAGCTGAGTCAATGACATTTCAGACATGAAAGTCTGAACACTCATGGTCAAGCAAGCTTCTTACATATGCAGTCTCCTTTCTCTACACGGAAGGATTTTTATTACCTGAGTAATGGTAAAGATGGGAGGGGCTGGAATACCCTGCATTTAAGAAAATGGGCATACTTGGCTGTAACAAAACACTTCACAGGGCAGAGCAGCCTATCCATGATGAACTAAGCCTGAGCCAACACGGCTAATTAGCTCACTCACTAGCATCTCTGCTGAATTCAGCTGCCTCTTCAAAGGCAAAACCTTCCTAAAGCTTCAGCATCCACATATGCCTTTCCAGCTCCAGCACAACATAAATACATGGAGCCCAGCTGGTTTAGGTGCTGTGCCAGAGCTAATAGACTTGGCCTGCATTACAAAACCACTCAGTTCTAGCAGCCTGCTACTCTGCATGGGGCTTCTGGTGCAGCCGTGACAGTGTGCTGCAGGTGCTCTGCTATACAAAGGTCTCCTGGAAGGAAAGACAGCCAAGGTCAGGGCTGGGAGCTTGAGTAAATGGATCAAAGCTTGAACAGACAGCTTAAGGGATGTAAAAAGAGGCCTGGAAGGATGGCAGAAGGTGGGGTACAACAGTTAGGGGTTTCAGAAGAACGGCAGTGGGTTGTTGAGAAATGGCAGGCTGGTACACTGCAGTACAGAACTGCTGTACTTCAACAGAGATAAGGAAGGGACACTGATAAGACAAGAAAAAACAAACTGGATGTTCAGAAGGACTGTAAGAGTTATGTAATAGTCATCTTAGTGAACTAATTACTCTCCTTTCAACCACAGGATCACTGGACCGGAGGAGAGGGAGACAACAGGAATATGTACCTAGTGACAAATGCTTTGTCCCTTTCAGCAGCATCCACAGTTCAACTGATTTAAATAGTACGTGAAACAACAGTAATCCCTGCTTTTGACTGATACTTCTGAAAAGCTGTCACCTGGTCCCCACATCTGTCTTATTACTTACAAGTTTTGGGTGAAAGGAACTTTGCAGAACTGCAAAAAAGGCAAGTACTCTCAAAGCACAAAACCCCCTTAGAATTCTGTGCTTCAATTTAAAAAAAAGATAAAAAAAAAATCACATTTTAAACTAGAAACTGCAGGATATTATTGCCAAAGTGGAATATTAAATTTTGACCTTTAATGTATATGAAATGAAGATCTAATTAGTTGTATTGCACAGTGAAGTCTCTGACCGTTTCCACCATCATTCAATGCTCTTTTGACTCCACATGCTGTCTAATCACAGTAAAGAAGTTACCAGTCTGCTACTGATACCCTTTGCCCTGCTGTATGAACATCCCATCAGTTCTGAATGTGCCCTACTCCCTACCCTTCACTCTTCCCTTCAAAAGGGCTACTACAAACAGACCACTATTTTAAGCAACTTCCATGGTTTCACTGACACACAGTCACACTGGTTTACAAGGTGTACAGAATTATTCCAGGGATGAGGATGCATCCCATCTCCTTCATCAGGCTTACCTTATTGTGTGTAAAGGGAGAAGCTGTATACAAGGTGGGATGGATAAGCGGACGAGGCAGATGAGGAATTGTATGCAATGGTATATGACCATGGATGTGAGGATAAAGATGAAGTGCAGGATGTGCAGGTTTTTCAGGATTCATAAACTGGTGGCCAGCAGGCAGGCGTCCAGTTGCAAGTGCAGAGGCTGTTAGACCTGAGGCTTCTTGTTTGCAAACGTGACATTCACAAGCATTTGGACCTTGGTCAGCCTGTAAGAAAAAAGAGCATTTTTTTTCAGTCTATTCAACAGACAGTAAAATCAGTGATTTGTCCCATCTTTTTTTCTCAATAATCATTTTGCATACAGCAATTAATATTTTCAGAGCACCCACAGAATTGTTTCATCTCATACCAATGGAAGAACCTTGTAAAAGCACTGGTGGAGGATCTCTATCTTAGTTAAGCAAAGAATGGCCTACAAATTGACAGCATTTCATCCTATACAGACAATTACATGTCTGCTATCAGTGACAACAAGCAAAATACTGTTACAAATAATCCAGAACAGACAGGAATAGGAACCTTGACAGTATTTGATCATTATTGTGCAATCAATTACTCCACTATAGCAAAAATAACCAGATGATTATTTTCCACAATTTTCTAAGCAAATGGAAAAACAGTATGTGCAGAAACTAGTAACAAAGGTTAATTAGCTGATAAAGCTGGAAGTAGTTCTAAGCTGCCTTAGGCAGAGCACTGCCAGCATGTCAAGGGAAGTAATCTTTCCACTCCCCTCAGCACTAGCAAGACATTTCTGGAGTGCTGGCTCCAGTTCTAGGCTTCTCAGTCCAAGAGAAACGTGGGCACACTGCAGTAAGTGCAGTGAGGGACCACAAAGATAACTTGGGCCTTGGAGCATCTGTCACACAAGGAAAGGCCGAGAGAGCTAGGACTGTTCAGCCTCAACTCACAAGATTCAGAGGGATCTTACCAGCATGCATGAGGTAAAAGGAGAGTAAAGAAGACAGAGCAAGACACCTCTCAGTGGTATCCCATGAAAGGACTAGAGGAAATGGGTACAGACTAAACATAGGAAATCCCACTGGAGCTTACAGTGTTTGTTTATGAAAGTGGTTGAACATTGGAATGCATTACCTGCAGCGGTTCTGGACCCTTCACCCTTGGTGATACTCAAAACCAAACTCAAAACTGCTGGCCAACCTTCTCTAAATGACCTTGCTTTGAATAGGTAGGCTGAAAGAGACCATCTGCAGATGTCCCTTCCAAACTTAACCTTTCTGTGATTGTGTGAAGCAGACACTTCTAATGAAAAATTTCATAATAGCATCAACTGTGATAAATCCATGGCCTATTAGAACCTTTTACTGATCTCAAAGTATCATTAACTTCTGTCACCCCAAAAGACTTCAAGCTTTTGAACAAAAGGAGCCCAGGAAGGAGCAGCTTAATTTCCTTCTCTCAGCTAAGCACTTTTGCCTGCTGCTGTCACCTGACATTTCTGTGGGAGGTTAACTTTACCAGAAGCAATACCAGGAGCACTTCCAATTGCTACTTTTCCTAGTACATTTTTCCAGAAAGCAACATTAGCTTAGTTTTGTAGAAAAGGTGGTGTTCTTCTTAAATATGCTGTCCTCTCAGAAACAACTAACTCTTATCACTTAAAAGCATTGCAGCCTTTGAAACAAGGTATATCTGAACAACCAAATATTTCATAAACCAAATAACAATGATGAAAGTAATTAGGTGCACAGAGAAGAAAAAAATAACTTGCTCATAAAAACCTGTATTATCAAGAAAGTTGAGGCTGCTCAGCCTGGAGAAGAGAAGGCTGCGTGGAGACCTCAGCCTTCAGTCCTCTCTTAAGGGGCTTAGAAGGATGCTGGGGAGGGACTCTTCATTAGGGACTGTAATAACAGGACAAGGCATAATGGGCTAAAACTTAAACAGGGGAAGTTTAGATTGGATCTGAGGAAGAAGTTCTTTACTGTAAGGGTGGTGAGACACTGGAGTGGGTTGCCCAAGGAAGTTATGCATGCTCTGCCCATGGTGGTGTTCAAGGCCAGGCTACACAGAGCCTTGGGTGACATGGTTTAGTGTGAGGTGTCCCTAGTGTGAGGTGTCCCTGCCCATGGGAGGGGGGTTGGAACTAGATTATCTTAAGGTCCTTCCCAACCCTAACTATTCTATGATTCTACGACAATAGTCCACTAGCAAATGAAACAGAAAAGTGATGTCAAATAGTATGGCAAGATTCAAAATTCAATTCTGACAAATCTTTGGGTACGCACCATGAAAAGGAATCCAAAGAGAAATAAAAATATGGACTAAATGAGCAACTTCAAGAGATAACGTCAAAAAATTTCAAAAGTAATGATGTGTACAAGTGAAATCAATCACTTGAATGCAGCATTACAGGATATTCAGCTCTGATTAGAAAATCAGACTAAAAAAAGAATGTCATTAAGACTTCCTCAGAATAATTATAAGAAAATTCTTTTTCCCAAAGAAAACACAGAAAGGTTAAATCTGCCTATCTTGCATCTTAGTTTGCTTCCCTAAGGCAAGCAGACTTACATAATTCTCATACAATTTTCCACAACAAATGCTGAATCTGTTTACCAATTTCAAACTAGTTTGACAGAGGTCTCAGCTCATGTAAGTATTATGCCATTGATCAGCCATACACAGAAAAAGATCTCAACATACTAATTGAAAGTAGCTTAATATGCTTAACAAGTGAGGAAATGCTTGTAGGGGATTGTGATATGGATTTTTAAGCAATAAAAGTGACTGGCATGTTCCCTTTCAAAGCAGCAAGCCTGTGTTGTAGCTGCAGGGTAGCTCAGATTAAAACGTACTATGATTCAAGCACTCACTTTTAAAAAAGGTAATTTACTTGAAGGGTTGCCTTCAGATTACTATACCTGCTGACTGGGATAAGAAGGTGGTGGACTATCCATTTTTGCTTCATCTTTCCTTAATGTCCTTTTTCCTAGAGACATTTCCTCCTTTTGAGTCCCCGGTGGTTCACCACTGCTCTCTCCATCTGCTTCTTCATCATCTGCTTCTGAGGAGCTGCTGCTAGTACTGCTCACCTGCGGAGACTGGACAACATGAACTCATTAATACACACATGGAGGACTGGCCTTTCTCCATGGAGCACATCCAACTGCTAGAAGAAGATACAACATCATAAATGCTGTACCTCATCTTTCAGCGCCATGTTTTCACCTCCGCCATTCAGCTCACTGTGGATTCCATTCATGTTGGCTACAACCTCTGCATCATCATAATTATTCAGTGGGTAGATATCAGCAAATTTTGCTGATAATGGTGCAACATCTTCATCATCGCTACCACTGAGGGGAAAAGAGGCTTAAATAAATCACAGTGCGCAGTGACCTCAGTTATTATGAAAGCATGTAGAACACCAAAATGAAATAAAGTTGTAGGAATGTTTCCATTAGGAGTCAAAGGATTGTCTTCCAACTCATTTCACTGAAATTACTTTTTCAAGCAAGAAGATAAAGAAACCTGCCATATCATCCAACTGAATATAACAGTTGCATGCCTGAACCTGGACTGAAAATAAGCTTCTCTGCTATTTCTATGCAAAATATTTTTTCAACACTGTTTTCTAACCAAAAATCTATGTAACTAATTAAGACAGGTTATGTATGATCTTTAATTTGACTAAAAAAACCCAAACCAAAGCCAAAGCCTTATGCTAATGTCTTCTCTTACAGAAGGTGTCAAGTGGAAAAAAAAAATTAAAGTTTTTCTGTACATCAAATGTCAAACCAATACCATTAAGTAGGGAACACTGAACACATCACAGCAACTCTTAACTTTCTCAATAGCAATTAGCTCCTAGACAGCCCCAAACCTACATGGTTTTCAGAATCTGCTCTAAAAAGCTTAATGGAATTTTTTTCCATATAGACAGCTAGTAAAAGAACATGCATGTTTAATTACCCACTCCAGGGAGGTGTTGCAAAGATTAGTTACTTCATGTTTCTACAGCAATCCAGAGTTCTTAGAAGAGCTCTTAAACTGCGCACTTTATCTTTTTGCATTCCATGAGATACAGCGCCAAAATTTAATTACATGATGGCACCAACAGGCATATTTCAAATGTGCAATGAGGAAATAAAACACAGTAGATATGAGACATAAAATGCCCTTTCCCCAAGGAGCAGTGGTATTTCCCTAAAAATAGGCTTTTTACAGTAAAGAAGATTTGGATTCAACTGAACTAGTGTCTGAAGAGACAAACTGAACTATTTTGGACAGCTCAGTACCAAAACTAACAAGAGTTTACAGAAACTGCAAACCATACATTTAAGAATATGTAGCTAAACATACCACTATGTAATCTGCTTTCAAGTGGTCCTCAAATTGGTTCAGAAACTAAGGCCCTGTTATGGAAGATTAAACCATTGATGGTAGATGAAGTGGTAAATGTTTAAAAGAAATGGAACTCAGTGAAGTAATATTAATCAGACGTATTCCACATCTGCACTGTCACTGTTCATCACACCATATTAACACAGAATGCTAGTGCCATTTTCCTTTAACTGTAGTGACAACAGCTCCTTTAGAATACCACGTGATAGAGGGGACTGCTGGTTAGCTGTACCCTAACCATGTACAGAAGACAGCCTACCAAGCACTTTTAATCCTTCAGAATTATGAAAACAGCAGAAGTCTACCATTAGACTAATGACACAAATCTGATGGTCATTGTGATACAAACAGAAGAAAGAGGGAGACAGAAACTTCTGATAGGGACCATAATTTCTGATGTGAGACTTCACACAACTGCAGTAATCCTAATAAAAGCTTTTTTTTTTTTGGAACTAAAATGATTCATATGAAATTACCAACCCTCAATAAAACATCACCAGTTCCCTTCACCATCTAAGAAAATGTGACATTTTAAAACAAAGCTCTGAAGATCAATATCTGATGTCCTTGCAATTGCAAAGTAGGAAAGTACATACGACACACACTTCAAGCAGCACTGTTAGGTCAATATCTTCAGAACCTTCCAAGAAGTTTACGAGATTTTTTTTACTTCATGTTTGCACAACAATCAGCACTGGAGTTGTGGTCTGCTGAAAACAGGACCATCATTACAGGATTTTGAGGCAAAACTTGCATTACATATCGCTTAGCCAGCCAATGCAACTTGCCTGGTTAAGCTCATTCCACCACAAAATTTAAAACAGAAAAAAAAAAAAAAACACTTACAAAGTAGGTGCAGAACCATTATCTGCAAGGATCAGTCTGGGATGTTGCTGAATTGTAATAGGCGAGCTGGAACCTGATCCTGAACTTGCTGAAGACATACTGGGTGGGCGGATCTCAGAGAGATAGTCAGGAGCAGAATCAATTTGTAGTGGTAACTGGTTAATGTGGATATCATCCGTTATAGGAGAATCCATGATGCCACACGTCAAAATGTGTGAAAGACTGCAGTCATCACAAGTACATCTGTTCAAGAATTAAGATTACAGATTTTTATGACCTTGTTTAAATATCATTCCTTTAAAACAATCATACTCTTTGTTCCAATAATGTATTTCCTTTTTACCTGAACAAGAAATTAATGATTTATTATGATTTCATATCAAAAACATCAGCTCACCTTCTTCTATAATTACAGTTCGGACAGTCAGGCATGCTCAAACGTGATGACAGCATGTGTCTCATTGTGTCTGTGAAGTTGTTCTCCCCAGTTAGTGCTTTCTTGTTATTAAGCTGAAGTAAATTATAAAGGCAGTGTTTTAGTAGGGCAAGACTCTCCATTAACAATTCCATGGCACATCATGATTAACACATTACATAATCAAAAAGGCTTCTTTGGGCAAAATATTTTAAAAGCAGAATAATTCAGAATTATTTCATGAAGGTGGTGCTTTGATCATGAGTGAAAAAAGGAAGAAGTTCAAAGCTAAAAACAACAAACATATGGCACTGAAACTCTTCAAAGAAAGTATGTTTCTACTATGAACTAGTGAAGTCCCTCTCCTTGACTAATTTCTATGTGCATGGTGCACAGTACTTCCACTGAGGCACCCTGAACAGTTCTTTTCTTGTTTCATGGTAAGGACAAAAGGACACTGCTAACAAATGGGGACTGCAGAGGCACCCTTAGCTTGCAAAAAGAGTTAGGACTAATTCTGTAGACACAATGGATAGATGCAAAGACAAAGTACCTGGCCAAAACAGCACTTGACTGCATTAGTGAAAAAATGCAATCCAAACAACATCCACCTGGTGAAGGCATAATCCTAGAAGCACCTAATTTCATTAGATACCTACAAACCTTAGGTTAAACAAGGATGTGCCTAAGCTTCCACTTCTATAGATGCACAGAACTGATCCTTACCTAAGAAGACATAGGCTTACAGTTCACTTAAGGCCAATTAGGATCAAGGAAAAAGAGGATTCTTCCTGAAGTCCTCTGAGGAGCCCTGTACACCAGATATTCTAAAGACACGGTTAACACAGGCTTATGTTCCTTATTTGAAAAAGTACATACCGATGACTGCTTTGAGACATTGCCAATTTAAGCTTAAGCTTAAGTTTATTAAAATGTACTTTCTCTTTCCCTGGCTCACAACTAGCATTTCTTTCTGTGCAGTGGTACAGGCATGGAGAGATTCCCCATTCTGAATTGACTCTGGCAGAGTCACACTTTACTCTTATGGAAAGGACGATACATACTTGAGCGCTTCTAGTCTACAGAAGAGAGTTCTGAGTCTTAAACAGCAGATATAATATTAGAATAAGGAAGGAACTCCTACCAGTCCCTCTCTGGCTACAGCTTAAAAAAGGCAGATAGCTCTCCTCAGCCTTCTCCCCACAAAAAAGGATGGAGGAGCCATCTGAAGAGTAGTAACAGATATAATCACCTGCCCTGCTACCATGACTCACACTCCCCAGCTTTGCACAAACAAGGAAATTTGTCACTCTTTAACACAATATTCTTTATCATGTCCATCAAGGCAGCTCCATGCTCGATGTACTGGCTGTTTTGGATTATACTCTAAGGCATCAAAAAATTCGTCTCTTACTGTATAAAGAATTTTAATACCTGCTATTCCATTCTAAGACTGTGGTGCTTATATTTTTTTTTTTTCATTTACCTAATTAATAATGAGATCTACCTCCTTACAGAATACAACAAATTGCTTCATAAAGCTATAACCAGTAGGTTATATCACTAGCAATTGAGATTATATGCAATGACGTACTTTTCTTGGATCTTGCTTTTATGTATTATAACTGACCAAATTTCATGCCTGGCAAAGCTGCAGAACAAGATCACACTTGTACAATATACTACACTCACATGTTTGCATCTCACAAACACATATGAAGCATTTTGTATAACTTAATACGGTATAAAATAAAATCCTACCTGCTCTTCAATAAAACGCCTCTGTTTAAAAAATTCCCAGTCTTCCTTTAGCATGCGTTGTTTTGTTTTCATTCCCATCTAAAACAGAATTTAAGGAAATTCATTGATTTGATGATAGAAAACCTAAACTGTTGTCTATCAGTTTCATAAAACCCAGCTTGTCTGTATAATTTTAACACTAATTACATACTTGGCCAATATGAAATGTACTTTATTTGCTAATCATTTGAGTCACTTGAAATTTTATATGTTCACACTATTTTTCAGTCAGATTTTCTCAAGCTATTCCTTACGTTAATATTTTCATGAAATATTTTCATAGCATTTTCAGTAAAATGCAATTGGCTTTTGATCCTTAACATCTCAGTCCCACTAACATCCATTAACATCTAAAGCTACAAGACTTTCATCAAGGCTTCAACACAGACTCAAGTGCAAATTCTGATGTACCACATGTGGAATTAACCATCCAATCAAGAGTCAAATAAATCAGAAGTAGTGACCTAAACTAATACTATTTATACCACTTTTCTCCCTCAATGTATTTCATGCTTATAATTTACCTAAGGATGGAGAAATATTTTATAATTGCTCATTCCTGAATCACATCCCCATAAATGCATATACAGGCTGTAACTTTTTGCACACAAATTCTACTTTCCTGATTTAGTAAACAAATTAACAGAACACAAAACCTCCCATGAATTTCAACACAGCAAAAAGAAAGAACAAAGCTTCTCCTGCTGTACCTTTCAACAACACTTTCAGAGCATTACTACATCAGTGAGGAAACCTAACTATCTCTGTTACCTCTTGCAGTTCCCTTTTTTCATTTACTTTATTAATAAAGAGATCTACCTCCTTACATAACATAAACTGCTTCACAAAAATGTTAGTGAGACAAACTCCAGGAGGTTATACTACTAGCAAACTCAATTTTTTCTCCTTCTTTAAAAGCATGCTTCCAGAAACTCATACATGATCAGAAGTTTTACTTTTAAGTGTATTATTGTTATCATCATTATTTAACTTGGGATAATGAAATTCAAAGCTGGGGATTTGAAACAGTATTAAGTGGTAACATTTTGCTTAATGAATTTCTGGAACAATCAGCAGCATGTAATTCTAGTTAATACTGTGGATTTTTGTCTCCCTTGTTCCAATGAGGTCACATTAACACCAAAAACAAAGTTTAGCATGTACATGCTGTATTTTAAAAAACACACACATGAATGAAATATTCTTGAACCACTGGTACAATTTCTTAGACACAGTAAAAAGTACCGCAGAATCTGCAGCCAAAAGCATCAGAAACTTCATCCTGGTTGTACTACCAGCTTTTGAAAACCTTTGAGATATATTTACACACAGCAACACTCACTGGTTTTGGTGCCCTGGCACCTAGCTGAATCCTCACCATCAATGACAGGCACCTACATTGTCTATGCATTATAAGAGAAGACTTTAATGCCAAAGAATGATGTTTAAAACAGCCAGTGCATTAACTGGGAGCTGCCTACTCAAGCCTGCCAACAAACTATCAAATTGAACAGCAGGGTTTAAGTCTTGGTATTCTTGAGTATGAATGGGCACGGAGGCTGAAGCTAAATTTTTTCTACTTTCAACATCACATCCTTTTCAATATCCCATGTCTGCAAGTATCTTAAGTTATTAATTCCATAAGTAACCAAAAATCACTGTCCCCTCTTTCTGTTCTCCAATGAGTATTTCAGCAGGACAAAGCAGCAGCAATACAAACCAAATTATCTGTGCCCAAGAATTCTGATTGAAAGAAAAATTCAAATGCCATCAGAAGGAAAAACTTATACTTCAGTCCTGCACATCCGCACTGAATATGCTACCACTGCTGCCCAAAAGAGAAAACAGGTCCACTACCACTTTCTTTCTTCCTTCCTGTCTACTTGAGGCTAGAAAGTATTTGAGATCCATCAGACAGGACGTGGTAAATTGAGACAGGCAGGTGAACAACAGTTTTTTCATTCTGAAATCAATTCAACCATTAAAGTCAGCAGTTTGGTCAGACCTGACATTCCACTAGATCACCTGTGAGAACTCTGATGTGCATATAGACATCAGAGGATGCTCGGTGCTCCTTTGAAGTCTGTATCAAAGGTGAATAACACATTTGAGCATCTAAAAATTCCACTTGTGAGTTTGATCTACTTTCCTAGTCTGTTTCACTAGAAATAATAATTCCTCTTGTCACAAACTCTCAGCACTGAAAAAGTGTTTCAATTACTTATATAGACACCACGAAGAGAAAAAGAACAAATCAAAACCAATTGTGATTGTACAGTTTTTTCCCACTAACTTGACTAGGACTGTAAAAAGAAAATCACGCACAAACAAGGAGAGAAAAGCAAAAAGCTCTCCCTTGGCTCTTGTGGGGCTGGGCAAAGACATTCCCGTATGCCTTTCTTCAATGGGAGCCATCGTTACAATGAACAGGAAGCACTTTCACACCAAGTACATATGACTGACTATCTTACATGCTTCAGGCATTATTTTTCAAAATCATACAGACATATTTAGTATCTTCTGAGTTAAATGTAGTGGAAATTTGGTAATGACCTGGAGGCACAGGCTGCACACATTTAAACTCTTTTATACTCCAGATACCCTAAACATTTTCTTCAGATTTTACTGTGATGAATAGAGGTGTTGACATGAACAAATCCTTATTCGATATTTTATCACAGCATGTACACTTGGTGTAGCAGTGTATTAAGTTACAGCTGTGTCATGCACAGACATGTTTCACACTGCGCTTAAAAAAAAAAAAAAGTACTGTTTGCAATGCTTGTAAAATACTCACTTTTTTCCCCCTCAAGAACAAGGAACATGGCATCTTACATGACCGTAGTGGAGAGTCCCTTAACTATCTCTGCTGATGCCCTATCTGAAATTTGGGGTATAGTTCTCCAGTAGATACATGAGGACTATTCTCATGTTTTCTGCTGTGACGGTCTGTGTTTTAACTTTTGATAAACAAGCAATAAAATCTCATAATTTTCTAAAGCCAAGAGGCAGCAAAAACTGAACATGCATTCACTATTAAGATCCACAGTAGCCAGGCTTTCTGATTTATACCTCATTGACAAAAAAAAAAAAAAGGCACTGCTAATTTGGGTAAATTGGTCATACTGAGTGATGTGGTTTTGATAAATGGAGTATAACCACAAGTTATCACCAACACACAGGGTTTAAGGCAGAACTGTGAAGAAGTTTTTTCTATGTATAAATACCAATAAAACGCCAATAACTCCTTTAAAACTTGATGCTTCAAGTTTCGAAATTGTTTACCGTACAAACACCCTCACATGGGATTTTCTTGGTCATTAAAAAAAAAAGTAAATCATCAGGGAAGAGCTGATTTTGCAGATCAAGCAGTCAGAAGCCTGATCTTAATGCGACTACACAAGTTCCATCCTTTGAAAAAAAAGTGTATGATGAGAAGTGAACTGAGCTCCCTTTGTCACTGGAGAGGCAGCATCACACAGCCACGATACCCTGACAGCAAGAGGAAAATGACTTCTAGTACCACAAAATGTGAGATGATGAAATTTTACAGGGCTGCAATCAAGTTCAGGTGCACAAAAGGAGGCAGACCAACAGAAAACTTTGTAACTGATACCTCACAGATGCAGACCCCAAATATAGAACAATCTCTAAAAATAAAATTAGTTATGTCCTGTCTCCATCCAGAAGGTACTGGAATTAATGGTAGAAACTCGCTTAAATCTTCATCACAGGAATAGTTTCTGAGGGACATATACAGTGTACTATAAGACTTTAAAATGTTTTTGTTATCTATAGGAGTAAAAATAGCATTATTAAATCTCAAATTGGATCTCTGCATTCTTAATGCTCATAAAGTTTAAAAATACAAGAAAAGCACTATAAAATTCTGTATTTTCAGTTATTTTAAGACATATTCTTTCTTCTAGCAAACTAAACAATAATCAAAACTTATCCTGAGGTGTTTAAAAAAACCTAAATTCGAGTTCTTTGAATATGAGCAATTTTGGAAGAGTATAAATAACCACTTGCAAAATAAACACGTATTTTTCAAAATACTGAGCTCTTGACAATGTAAGAATTGGCACAGTGTAATTATTTTCTAAAAGCACGAACTCAGAAGAATCAACTCTCAGAACGTATACTTAATTAAAAAAAGGTAAGTTCAGAGGGCTCAGATATTTATGTAGTGAGACTGGAGTTTTGATTTTGACAGCTTACAAAACATTACCATCACACTACACAACAAGCAACAGTTTTTAAAAGCAACCTCTTCCTCTGAATTTCATTTAATGCAATTATTATTTTGGAAGATCAGAGGGTTTTGTGGGTGGGGTGGTTTTGTTTCTTTTCCTAATGACATCTGCAAAAGAGTTTCATTTACTGTGCTACAGATATTACAGGCTAAAGTAATTAAAACACATTCAAAGACCACCTCTAAACAATGACACAACACCGACCTTCAACAATTTAAAGGTTTCATTTCTGTATAATCACCATTGCTATATTAGTGTTCTTCTCTATTCTGAAAGACTGACATCAATGAGAAAGGTTACATATTGTTGATTCAAAGCAATGCATAAAAATACCTCACTGGAGGCACAGGCTGTGTCCTGCATAATCACCTTGAGACTGTTTACATGACACTTACCTGCTCATCAACATAATCATCTATTCTTTTCTGGCATTCAAGCCATGCTTCAGCAACTTGACCCATTTCCTGTTCCAGCTGATGATACCTTTGTAGCAAGGTACTATACATATCTTCACTACAGGAATCGTGTGTTGTTCCAAGCCTGAAGGTTCAAAAAGCATTTGTCAGAGAAGACACATTTCACTGGAAAATCATGCTTTTTATGTTCTGCCAGGCAAAAAAACCTGTTGTTAGAGTGCAGTTATTGTTACACCTACGCCCAGTGCTGCTTGCGCCCGAAAATTGAGTATTTTTAGACATTCTTCATAAAATATCCAACAACTACTTGTTTCAGTATTATGTAACCAACAATAACAAGAATGTGGGAAGTGCAACATTTCCAGAGATTTTTTCCCCACACGCAATCAGATGTCAAACCTACCGAGCAGTATTTATTCCAATTTTGTGGCTTGATATATTTATCCTTCCAAATTCTAAGCTAAATATGCACACTGAATATTTACTGAAAAGCTATGTACTAAAATAAAGCCACAAGCTTGTTAATCAGAACATGATCAATGTCAAAAAGACTACTAGACGAGTTGGAGTTCCAGCTGGGGAAAGTGCTGTAGAATGAGGAAACTGAGATAATTTGGCTGCATGCAGCTATCTGCTATCACTTGAGCAGCATCAAGTTCAAAAACATGGTTATGCCTTTCACTGATGACTGTCTCTATAAGGAGCCATAGAAATCAGAGACAGATCTACCTCCCTTTCTACTACTACATTTTTGTACATTGAATTCATTTAAAGAGAAGTCCATTAGAGTGCATCACCTCAGCAATTAAGTAAATAAGCGAACTTCTGAGAGCTTGACTTCAGAAACAGACAAAACTCTATTTGATAATGTGTGGTTAAAGCACACTGAATTGTAATGACCTGTAAATTAACACAAATAAACTGAAACTTCTATACTTCTTCCATTCAGTAATGTAGAGGAAACTAGTTAGTAGCTAATAAAGCGTAGAGGCTGTGTGGCGAGTCAAAGCCAGACCCTAAAAACATAAATACAAGCATCTCAACATTTAGTATTTAATCCCAATTCCAGCATATCAGGGAGGTTTGTTACAGATTTCCATTCCAGGACATTAAACCAATCTAAGAACTACACAGTCTTGCCTATCAGCTGGCAAAGAACTAAGCCCTTAATTTTAATATAACAATTAGATATAATGAAGAACTCAGCAAACAAGAGAGCACAGTAAGCATTAAATTACAGCTGTTAGCATGACTTCACCAATGAATTCAAGTTTTATTTTGTTGGTTTTGCCCAGAACCTGCAACATAACCACTTTAAAATGGTGTACAGGAAATTTTGCACATTTAAAACTTGGGAAGTCTATGCTTAGTAGAGTACAAAAAGCAGTTTAAAGGGATATGGCGACTTTAGGGCACAGCTCTTCCTCACATTCAGTAGAAACATTGTCAGTTCCTGTTATTAGACTACAATTTACTACTTTCCTTAATGCCTGTGTTTCTGGTATTATGCAATTATGTGAAATTGTGATCGCTACTGTATAGAAGTTGAGAATTTGTTCTCATAACTGTTGCTGAGCAGTACTGTTCTTTCAAACACAAGCTGTGCACAATAACTTTTTTAAAAGTTAGAAGAAACCCTTCATTTTAAAAAACTTTACATTACCAATGCAACAGCATTTACATTTTTTATTTTTATTGTGACTCTTCTCTAAAGGTTAACATACATTTATGTTATGTTACATTTAACATACAGTCAATACATTTTCACCCCTCAATGCAAATATAAAGCAACAATCTAGGTAATATTTCAGAAATGTAAAAAGAGGTGGAACATATTCTCTGGCTGCTGTAAAAAATAGGTAATTAAAAAAAAAAACACACATAAGTAAAACTTAGTAAGAACGGCTTACTTCACATTAACTGAATCTTTGAAGGCATAACTGTTGACATAGATCCTACTGTATGCCTGCATATCTTGATCAGGAACCTAGAATTTTCTGGCTAACAGCATTTAACTAAACCTTTGCATATTCCCTGAACACTGTCGCACACAATACAGAGAAATGAAAGAGGCCAGAAAAGCCCCAGGTATCAATTAGGTCATTATCAAACCCCAATAAAGCAGTCCATTGAACATAGAAGGTGTATCAGTGGTTGCATGTAATCAAAACAATTTTAACCAAAGAAAGATAATAACCTCTAAGAAATCTTTCATATAGCCAGCTTCATCAAGAAGTACCAGTCATTTAGCTGTGAAAAGACTGGATTTCCTTAAATACTATGATTTGATTACAAAAACACAGCCTTATGAAATGCTGTGTCTGATCCAGAAGCTCTGCTGATTACTTAACTCTTGATAAGCATATGGACACTCTTACAGCTGACTGTACAACTTAGTATGCCTCCTAAACAAACCAGAGGTGTTGACTAGGTAGCAGAACAAGATAAAAGACATTAAGACTCTGGCAGTTCACCCTGAGTAGATGACCAGTCCTGTGAAATACTGACACAGCTTTTCACATACCAGCTAGTAATCTCCATTCCCACAGGACTGCTATGTTTAAATCTCCCTAAGAGAACATCTTTTCTAGCCTGACATCTGATAAGCATCCTTGGGACTAATCATAGCACACCAACTATATATTTTGAAAAAGCCAAATATACACAAACGATTCAGTGACTTAAATAAGGGATGAGAGAAAGGGTAAACACAAAAAAAAAAAATGTAAGTGAAGCCGAGATGCCAAAATGCCACTTCACATTTCTTCTGCAGGAAGACAAAACAATGAGGCCAATACTCTTTTCTGAAGGAACTCTGGCAACACCTTCTCTACTGATCAAGGGACTAGGCTCATGTGAGGCATCTCTGATGGAATTTTCCTCCAATTCCCAATGGAAGGCACATTAGACTCCAGAAAAAAATCTCAGGAAAGGCTACCCAATTCTCTTACTTCAAGACCCACAGAACTCAGCAGTAAAGCAAGACATACACTCTACGAACTGGAAACCACAGAACAGGAAGCTTGTGATGAACCTCTCCTTCCAAACACACTCATGTGAATCTATCTGGGCAAAACCACAGTTTATATGCGCACACCTTAAAGCCATCTAGAGTACACAGATGTACTGGAAAAGAAATTCCTAAAGGAAGATTCTGACTTCATAATATTCAAGCCTTGCAGGTAGCACCACAGTGATGTTCTGCAGAGAAACACCTTCTGTTGCTCTGATTTTCACTGCAGTAGCACTTTAGAACAACAGGTAAATGAAAACAGACCAATACTTTTGTTAAGAAATGACTGTAAGCTTCACTAAGAGGCCTTCATCTGCAGATTAATGAACGTAGACAGTCCTGATACAGCCAGGACTGTTGGAGTAAGAGATGCAGAAAGGCCTTGTCAGAAACCATGGAGATGACTGGGGAAAATACAGTGTGAGGGACAGTGGTATTGGGAATCACCAGGAAAATATGCAATTGAACAACACGCTACTGAACACTGACGCAGAATTATCTTTCTGAAGATAAAAAAAAACCAAAACAAAATATAAAAGCCCAAGGAGAAAGGGCTTTCAGTACCAACTCAGTGTCATGTAAACCAATTAGACAAGATATTTTGAAGGACCTTCAGACTTCTTGCTGAGCACAGCAACAATTAAGCTATCTTGCCTTTTCTTGCTTTCCTTTCTAGTATCTACCAGATACTAGAGCAAAAAGAGAACTCAGAAATTTCTTTATTCACTGTGAAGATCTCTTGTGACAGCCTTAATCAAACCGTTCTTCTACCATGGAAAAATACCAGAGACAATACGTTAAAAACATATGTACACAGAGCACGAATGTCATCATCAGGAACTAGATTGAAAAGTCAACACAAACCTACCCATGACTGCACTTTAAAAATATTCAGACTTCAGACAAAGAAAAACATTTATAAGAATTAATACCTCTTCCCTGGAGAACCCAAACACTTTGCAGGTACACAAATTACAAGGCAAAGCAACCTTGCCAACAAAATACACATTCTAAACCCCCAGAAAACATAATAAGCCACCAGACCTACAAGCATATTGCAAGGGATGATGTTTCTTTTGCTTTCTCCAATGAAAAGATTGGTTAAAACTCCAAATTAAGTTACTTGTGCACTGTGGGAAGCATGAAAGCATTGAGGCTTTCATTTGCTTGTAGAGCTATAGAGACAGCAGTAATGCCTGATGACAAGCGAAAAATAGTACTATTCAGTTCTACCACCAGCATTTTCATTGGATGCTGTCATTTTACTAGGTAACTGACAAGTAAGTAAACTAGGGTTGTAATTCTTCTGACAAGCAAGTTATGACAGCAGCCTACTCAATCAACAATACTGTTTTCAAGACAGATCAACAAGGATTTTTACCTATTAAACTGTAGAAGCAGCAGAGATTATTACTTTTTTAACACTACGTTGCAAATACAGGTTATCACTTCTCCTTCAAATTACAAAAGAAAAGTTAAACTCTACCTTAGCTGTGACACCAACGTTGGTAAGCTGTTCTGTAAGAGTGGCTCAGAAAATACCAGATTTTCAAACAGATGCTTATTGTGCAATTCCCATGTCACCTGAAATTTCTTCAAATGTTCATTTTCCTATTAAAAAATACCAAAAAAAAAAAAAAAAAAAAATCACACAAACAGGGTTAGGGAAAAAAAAAATCTTTTAAAACAAAAAGATCTTGCCTCGGACAATCTAATTTCCAACCTACAGCCTGTATCAACCAATTCAGATCTTATGCAGTTTTAATACCCAGAAACTCAGAATTTACGTAACTCTTTAGTAACTTCTGTAACTATAGCTTCATTCACTGTTTTTCTAAACTGCCATGGAATGAGAAAAAAAGAAAAATCATGCTGTTGTTGAAAGCAGCCATTCACTCCTGCACTGAAAGATGGATTTTACGATCTGAACCAATTATTTTCAGGTTTTGTCAAAAAATTGTCTGATTATCTTTTAGTTCTTTGAATTTACCTCGGAATAGACATATAATGGCAAGCTGTAACTTCAAAACTGATGTAAGTCAAGTAAATGGTTCACTCCAAATAAAGCTTAAACCCAAAGTTTTCTAACACACAAAGTTTTCTAACTAGAGAAGAGACCAACAGCTTACTTGTCTAGTAAGCAAAATGTTTTTCTATCTGAGGTTATTTAATACATAACTGTATTTAATTTCAAAGCCTAAGCTTAAATCTATTATTATCAAAACATATAAATCAAAGGCAGGTCTATTTTTCAGTCAGTTTTCCCACATATATCTTGCAGCATGCAGGGTTTTTTTTGTTTGTTTTTTTTTTTTTTAACCCATGCCCCTTATTCTCCCTTGCATTATTAAGCGCAAGCATTCTGGTTATCAGATCAGCAAGACAGCCCCACGCACCATAACATTGAATACCTGGAAATATCAGAATACTCTGGAACTTTAAAGTTTTGCTAAGCATACTGGGTTAAAAACTTAATACATATTTACATCAGTCCTAAACATGAGACTCTTAGTATTAAAAAAAGCCAGTCTGGAGGCTCATTATTATTTAATAAGGGTAGGTGTTTCCTGTTCCTTTAAATTTCACAAAACACACATGCTTTCACCTTGAATACTGCCTTCAAAGCATTTTAAATTTCTATAAATTGCCAATAATTTCTCAAGGGTTAACACTGAGGTAGATTTCCTGAGCAATTTTCATACTATGTGTGAACAAACCAGTCAACACTTGCATACAAAATCTTGTCTGTTGGATTGCACAGATTATGGTAACTCTCACAAAGAAATACCAGGTAAATTCTCCCTTCTAGTCTGCTGTACTGCATATCAAGGGCTCTTCTGTACTGACCACAGTCATTCCAGCTTGCTCTCAGCATGATCTGTTATTCCCTGGTGGGCACAAGTCTTTAGTTCCTGCTCTTGAACTTTACTAGCTAGCTGGATGCCTTTGAAAGCAAGAACTGGTCATGATTTCACTGAGAAGTAAGTTCCTCCTCAAGGTATTACATGCCTTTGCACAGCATGCTACATGCAAAGCTTTTACCTTTACAGGAGGGCTGCAATGAGTTTAAAGATCTTGGCTGCCTCTTACATGTTTCAACTGAAAAGACTTCTTTTTCCATAGCACACTCAAACCTTGAGAAAGGGCAACCATGCACACTGAAGGGCTAGTAACTGTACTACCTGTATTGAAAGCTGTGACATACTGCTCTATTTAATACAATGAGTTATTTGATAAACTTGAGAAATTTATGATAAGATACAGTAACCTACATTCTCACATTTCAGTTTCTGACAGTCACAGCTTAATAGGAAGAGGGTTTTCAGCACTTACTGGGCTGCAGAAGGAAAAGGACAAGAAAAGTCTGGGGTATTTTGTGCTCTCTTACGCTTTGTTTTTTTAAAGAATAGGAATTTTATTTTACTTTGAATTCTGTCACAAAATGGTAGCTCAGGGAGTAAAAGCATCTTCTGTCTCTGCATGGTCATTATCTCAATCTCTCATGCCTGCTAAGTTCACAATAATAAGCAGGGAAAAATATTAAAAGATTATGTTCTAATCAGCTATGTAATGCTGGTATTAATTGGTTCATTACTGGCAGATCTACTTTGAGAAAGTTAACATTTGTACTGTAATCCATCCGCTTTTCAGCTGAACCAATTTCCAAGTTCCAGAGCAAATCAAGCCAAAGAGCAATCTTCTCTCAAGCACCTTGTTAGAGACTCAAGGACTATTAAAAGCAGACAGTAAACTGGAGATGGCAGTGACCTCACATCTGTATCTAAGTGATAAAGCTGGGGAAGACAATACAGACAATAGCAAATACAGAGCACTCACAACAGAAAAAGGCATCAGATATGTTCAAGTTTCTCCACAGAAACAGCCTCCTGCTTTGCCAATTCAATTTTACTGACAACCCTACCTCAGCTATTGACACTCCACTTCCCCTTCATTTTATAACCTTCTCACCCATGGCCATTGTAGACTTGTTACTGCCTGTTCTTTTCCTCTTTATATATCTAAACAATCACTTTCAGTTAATTGGCAATAAACCCAAAATTAACCAGCTTATCCACCTCTTAGCTTTCATTTTGCTTGCGCAAACTTTACACAAGAAAAGGAACGTACATGATAAGGACTTTAACAAAGGATGCACAGGAAAGGATTATTAACAGAACAGGATTAATAACCTTGTCAGCCCTTAAACAAATAGAATTACAGAATTTGTTTACTGCATTACTCACTCATGATGGACAGTTACTCAAGAAAAGATTGCTTATTTTCTACCTGACAACATAATCCCAAGTCTAACATCACAATCAGTAGACAAAAAAAAAAAAAAAAAAAAAAACCAACAAGCATTTAAGAAAAAACAAGAACTTTAGAAATGAGTATCATGGCAGATTAATTCCATAGCAAGAGACCATCTTTTCAGTTAGCCGTTCCTGCTTGTAAGTGAAAAATGAAACTGAACACTGAAACAAGCAAAGTTAGTGCTGTATATAAAAATTTGCATCTTTTAAACGCAGCTGTCAAGAGACCATTAAAGATGAACTGAAAATATGGAAAACACTTCTCTAAGGCATTATCTAAAATCTGTAGACCTGTTTAAAGGTTAGTTTCAGAATAAGAGCCACAAACAGCATTTTCTCACCTTTAGGAAGAAGAGAGAAGATTTCATCTACTCACTGTAAGAGACGCCTTATCCACATTTCTGAAGAATTAAATCTGCATTTTCTGATCCTCTCTATCTCCAAGCATGTACACACAAAAAACGCTGTACTTTACAAACCACAGACGACATCTGAAAGAGCCTAAAACAGCTCTGCTAGCATCCCTAGTAAGCAGAAGCATACAGGTTATTTTCTCAGTCTTACCAGAGTAACTAGGAAGGCGCTGATTGTACATGCTGCCTGACAGAGTGCACTGTATTCTTCAAGTAGGAGTGAGATGAACTGATGTGCCTGAGGTGGGCCTTGTATTGCTAATGTTGATGCAACTTTAGATCCCAGCGACAAGTGCCTGAGCAGACGAACCTTCATTTCAAGCACATATTCTCTAGCTTGCTGTTCCAACCGTTGGTAAAGCTGATACGGATCTCTTTCACAAAGCCTGTATTTTTAGAGTATTTGTGACCAAAAAAAATTAAATAACACATGTTATTAACAATTTTTACTTTCCTAAAATTATTTACCAATTACTATGATAGTCATCAAAATGAAACAATGGCTAAGGTTCACATAACTGCCTGAAATGTGGGAGAACACAGTCCAGTTCCCTATTTTTACACTGTGGAACTGAGCTCTTGTGTAGCTTTAGGACTAGGAGGCTTGCAAACCTGAGAACAAATTAATTTAGGACCTCAGTATTTCACTTCAACTTGTGAGCTAAAACAAGCCCTTTACTCAGTTTGCATACAACCCTACAGTCACTTAAGACTCTTCAGACAAGCTTCTTTGGAACTTCTCTGTGCTCCTGCATGTTCCAGCTGGAACAGCCAGATCCAGGCCTGATTAATATCCTGCAGAATGACAAGCATTCACTTGAGGGAGCTTGATCTGATGATAGGCAGCTAGAACATGCCTAAATGCATACTAGCCAAACTGTACTTGTTGACTGTTCTGGGAGACCCTTCTGTTGTTCAGCTGCACTGAAAGACATTTCACAGGATTCATGGGGCCACAAAGAACATCCTTCAAAGGACCATGACTTAGGGCACTCTCCTGTGGTACTGCCTAAATGCAGTCATTACAAATGACTGGTGTATTTTTTATTTATTTTTTTTCAAGTCCAGGATAGGGACCAGAACCTGGGACTCCGTCATCTCAGGGAAGCATACTAATACTGAAGCTCCAGAACGATACTGCCCTCCATGCACTCTATTCAGCCACTCAATACCTGCAAAGTCTGTAAGACACAGCTTCAAAGGGGGTCAGGGCTTCCTGCTACGAACAGTGTACAGCTGACTAGGTCTGATACTCTCCTGGAAGTGAGACAAGGGTTTGAACCACCTAACACAAAAGAAATCTGAACACAATGGCCACTTTGGAGTTCTTCAGAGTGAAATTGTACCATCTGAAGTCCTGCACATGAGTTTAAGCACTTACCTCCTGTTTTTTATAGTGTAGGGAGGTGAGGAAGAACAGGATTAGATAAGTACTTAAGAGTCATATGAATAAAACCCTGATGCTATGTAGTCCTTGCTTTTCCCCTTGTCACTCACAAAATAGAATACTATCATATTGTCATAAAGTACTCCAAGGTCCAACAGGGACAATACTTGGCACCACTAATTATTTTCAAATAAGATGACCAGACAGTCCATTTCTCGACAGCTGTGCCCAACAGAGCTAAGCACAGAATCAGGAATTTCTGCTTTCTAAACATTTACTTGGCCACAGTATGATTTTGGCATGATAGCTACACGGTTCATTTGGGGTTTTTTGTTTGGTTGGTCTGTTTTTACACTTTACATACCTACATGGACTAGCTTCCTTAAATTTTTATGACATTAGCACCACAGACTGGGCACTGGTGTCTGCTCAAACACGGAATCCTCATTTTGTTTCATACTCTGCAGACCATAAGGAACTTGAGTGAAAAATAATAACATTGACATTCAAGGTTTCCCTGTCTGAAAGCCTGTTTCGGCCTTTGTTTTCACTAATCTTTTTCAAGGGTGAAAAACAGTTCTAGAGAAATCAAAGCTCCCAAGTACATAAGAAAGGTACACAGTATGTGCTCCAATTTCCAAAATTTTTCCTTTAAAGAGAAGCTGAATAAAAATCAGCAATCATTTTAGCTGTGATTCAGGTTTAAGTACCTACATACTGAGCATCTTTGATTTCAAAACCTATGCTGCATGTTTTGATCACTTAAATAAATAAAGCACGACTAATAGGGAGGCATAATATATTACTCTACTTTCACACAACTCATGCTCAAAACCAAACAGTTTTTATGTAACAGAAGTGCAATAAGACCATTTAATTATCTATTAAGGCTTATTCAGGAGTACACTCATACAAAGAGCAATGGTAGATGACTATAATCTTTCAAAAGTTTTACCTTGCCAGAATTCAGCTTCAACTAGAAACTCCACATGACAACTACAGTTTGCCAGACCTCAGTGTGTTAAATACATACAGAACTAAGGAGAGCAGCTATTCCTACACTACACATTCAGTTAGATGGAAACTGAGTAACCTTCCAGAACACTTTAAAGGCAGCCACACTATTCAGACTCAAAAGAAAAAAAAACAAAACAAACAAAACACAACCACAGATCTCATTAAGCACATCTTCAACTTCACACCTAGAAAAGCTACAATTTCAACCTCTGAAATGAGAAAGAACACCTCAGTATCTTCTTCACCTAGCAATCAAAGCTTCTTCTAGCTGTTACAATTACACTAGGATACAAACACTATTTTAACTCAGGCTATTTCAACAAGGTAAGATTTTTCATGCAGGGCAATTCAAGCTAAACAGTATCTTACTGTAACAATAATCATATCAAGGTCTTTTGAAGAATAAGATTTTGAGTCCCTTCCATGATAATATATTAACATTCCTACTGCAAACAGCATAGGAATTTAATAGCTACACATGCATTCAATCCAACATTTAAAAATCCTGCATGATACAGAATTGACTGTTCTAATGGTGAGGCAACCATTCCAAGTAACCAGACTTAGGGATGGGAAATAACATTGTATTAAAAAGCAGTATTCCAAACTACTTAAAATCTAGCTTTAAAAACACTCTTGGCAATTACTAGGTATTTTTCAAAGTGCTATACCTATCCACCAGATCTTTCATTCCTTCTTTATCTGGTACCAAAGACTGGTCTTGGTCGTCTGCCAAAGGGGTCCCAGCTTGGCGATATATACATCGAACCATGTATCTTACTTCTGACCAGTAATTTTGTAGCTGCTGAGGTTCACGTTCAGGCTCTGCTGAATTTTCTCTGCAAATAATGACACAAGTAATTACTCAGTATCTTTACGCTGCATAGGTTTACTGATTCCTGCTGTTCTGAGGACGCTCTTCAGAAAAAACAATGTACATCTAAAAATGCCTAAAATAAAGTATAAAACCGCCTAAAAGCTGCCATCTGTAAGTTACTGTAACTGTCAGGCAGCCTGTTTAAAGAGTTTAAGCACACATCAACAAATAAGCTACAGCACTGCCAACAGTCTGACTACAGGCAGTATTCTACTGATTTTGATGAGCTCTTACCTGCGCTCATTACAGGCCTCACAATTGCATGCTATGTCTGAAGGAGATGAATTGCTAAGATCTGCAGCAGGCACTGTCTGCGCACCAACAGTTATTCTTCCCCCTCCTACAGACTCCTGCTGTGATCCACTATTTCCAAGAGGCATGTGCAAAAGGAAATCTTGGCTCTGAAAGGGAAAAAAAAAAAAAAA
>JASSUY010018578.1:0-35562 GCA_032466535.1 Forpus xanthops | reverse complement strand
ATTTTTTATTCAGCCATACGACAGAAGAAAAATGTTTTTGTTGCATTTAATGAAAAAAAAAAAAAAAAAAAAAACAACAACCAGGTAGCCTTCAGCTTGTAAGGTAGAAGCCTGAAATGTCAATTTTTAGGCAAACATTCATGTGGCAGTTCTTAATGGCGAGTATATTTTGGGAAGATACTCAACCAGGCACAAAGAATTTAGTTTCAAACAGCTTAATAAATGCAAGAGGTGAACTGAGAAAAACCAATGATATAAATATAGTTCCATTTCTAATAACAGAAGTATGTTGATTATAATTATTACCTTTAAGTACTCTAGTATAAACAATGAATTAGGCTAAAGGAAGGCTTCCATCATTAACCATAAACTACTAATAGTTCTTCAGTCTCTGTCTGACAGTATGTTTGACTTCTGTAGTTGTAACAATCCCTTCCAGCAAAGAGCACGAAATTTTCTTCTGTACAGCAGCCAGATATACTACTTCATAGTAATGGATACCAGAAAGCTGCTGTCATTGGGAATGGATACTATCTCCCAGGTACAGTGCTGCTCATTACTAGCAGATAACACAAACCTCTGTCCCAAGGCTGCTGGTATTCTGGTCTCCAGTTTCTTTCCCTCCTCTGTGCTTGTAGCCCCAGTATAGACATGCTTCCCTCCTGCAACCTCCCCAGGTTGACACCAACTCTCTGTGGCACCAGGCAGAGACCTCTCCTACATTAGGAGAATGACTGAAAGGGGGGTTTATGCTTCAACCCAGATCCTGGAGCAGGATGAAGACACAGGTCAAAACAAAGCTGTGTGCATTTGCTGCCAACAGCAAGATCAGCTACTGGGAAGGATGCTGAGGCAGACCAAGGTAGGTAATGAGAGCACCAACAACCTGTACATAGGATCATCTATAGCACACCACTTGTTATCAGTCATTACAAGGTGGAGTACAAGAGGGTTTTTGAGCTCTCTCCCCTTCCTCCAGCCAGCTTCTCTAATTTGACTAGCCACCCAAACATTACCTGCTTTAAATCAAGTTTCCTAACTTGCAAAATTCTTGTTTGCTTTTAAACATTTCTCTTTAAATAAAAAAAAAATGCCAATTAAAAAAAATACTGTAAATCTTTATTTTACCTGGAGTATGTTACTTAACACATTTAGGAAGCAACCCCTGCCTTCCTTACACTTGCAGAACACTTCTTTATTAGTTCATTAAACAGAGCTTAAAATATGTAAAAAATTATGACTCAGCTGAATAATGTGCTTCTCTCTTGCTGTGCTTTGAACTCCCTAGGATGTGTTTACCATCAGACTACAAATGTAATTCCCTTAGATGCAATGTCAATGTAATGTCTTTTGATTGATTTTACTAACCCTTGTTAATTGCAAGAATATCAGTAAATACTAGCTGTATACAAGTGATGTACCCGAAATCTTCCTTACAAAAGAACTATGTTAACTGTACTTTTAACGTAAGTTTACAACATATGCTATACCAAGACAATCTTGCCTCACATTGATTTATTTAATTACTTAAATAAAAAAAAAAAAACAACTGTATGTGCCTATGGGTGTGGGGCACAGCCTCTTAGCTCTCTACAGAGAGACATCAGCTGGAATCTCTAACACTTCCAATTAGTAAAGTGTGTGGCTCTCCAGATCAGTTGTGAAGATTTGGGCCTTCAGTAAAGCATTGTTTACTTCTCATCAGGTTTTCCTAGACCTGCCAGTGAACTCCTTGTACCTTTCTGCTACACTAAGCACAGCTCTAATGTGAGGCTGAATTCTCATTTGAGAATATATTTTAACACTTAATTTAGAAAGTAATCACAACTTGAAATAGCAGCACCATATACTGTATGAATGTTTGCAATGATACAACAAAGAATAAGAAATTGTTATATGCATACAATGTGCTGTACTGCTTTATGAAAAAAATACAGGAAAGAAAAGACACAAGCAGGAAGGTGGCAGTGCAGGTGAAGTGACACAAGAACACTTTTGAAAGAACAAAGAATTTCACATCACAGAGGGGGCAAAACACATGAGCAGACATAAAAAAAATGTGTAAAGATTAAAGTTGCATTGGTGAGAGTAGAAGAAACGGAAACTAAGTATGAGAGGAAAGGACAAAGCATAAGATCCAATAAAATAAAAGGGGGAAAAAAAAACCCAACTAGAAACATCCAAGCCTTGCTCTACTCAAAAATCCAAAACTGAATCAGAACTCATAATTTTTCAAACAACTTGACTGCTCAGTTTAGATCACGGGACAACCAACTCAGAATGTCCTACAATACTTTCTATGCATTTACAGTTTAAGTTGTTCCAAAGCACATAGTAGCATTCAGTCCATAACAATGTATTTTCTTAGTGACTGAAGTACTTACCACAAGAGATTGCTCTATTGTAGCATGTCTCTCCTCCTTTTCCACTGTTCTTCGACAGTCTGGACACACCCATAGCGGAAGATGCAGCATACTGTTTGCTTTTGGAGATGTGGAAAGTGCTGTTTTGCTAGAGTTTTTTATTCCGCTCTCTGAAAGCGAGGTATCTTTTCGTTCACTTCTACAAAGAAGACAATGCTCGCCAGTTGTATATGGTGCCCTCTGGCCCAAGCCAAAGGTAAATGGTGTCTACAAAAAATTTTTTAGATAAATGGTTATTCACAAAACATAGACTGGAAAAACCTATTCTGACATTAAAAACAAAACCGAAACAATGTCCCCCATCCCTCATTTTAACAGTCATCATAAAATGGTGAATATTTGGAGTATCCAAAAATCAAGTATCAGTTTTTAATATCCATGTGGTAAACAATTATTCTGATTATGTTCAAGGCTGGGTTGGACATAGCCTTGGGTGGCATGGTTTAGTGGGAGATGTCCCTGCCCATGGCAGGGGGGTTGGAACTAGATGATCTTAAGGTCCTTTCCAACCCTAACTATTCTATGATTCTATGAATACATTCCCATTTAAAAAGTAATGTTTTCAGGGAGCATGGACTACAGCCTTTCCCTCTAAAACAATTCAGCCTTGATGCAAAAATTTAGTAAGTAAAATTAAAAAGGGATAGTACAATTCCTTTTAGTGTTATTTTTAACAGATAAGAAGGAAGATAACTGCTCTTTGAAATTTTGTCACTGTTTTTAATATTAATAGAAATAAATATAGTTTCATCTAAGCTTGTTACAAAATGAAAGCTTAACTTAGGTTCAACAAAGCCAATCAGCAGGGCCTTAAAATCCACTATCAACTACTGATTAAACTAAACTTGGTAACTTATGAGGGCAGAAGCAGTTCAAAACCCAATTTCTCTTCCAAGATGGTACTGTGCATGAAATTATGGTTCAGCCATGAAATGCTGATTATTCACCAGGACTGATAAGCAGAAACATGTCAGGCAGCACAAGTCAAGGAGACCCAGCTTTGTAAGACGTAGGCAAAGCTGTAATGAATAGGACAAAACCATCTTGTCACAGCAGAATCACAGCTCTGTCTGATTACATTACAGCTACTAAATCTGCCTTAATTATCAAAATCTTTTATATAAGCCTCAAAGTAACTCAGTTCTTTCCCAAAGGCAAAATTTAAATATATCATTCAAACATCCTTCTAGATACGGCTCCAGCCACAATATTAACAAAAATACTGCTTTAAAGATCTCGCAGGGCTGAACTGCCCAAGCACTGGTGAAAAGTTCTTTGGGGCAAAGGACTAGTTCAAGCTATAAAGGTTCATTAACTCTCTTCTAGTCTTCACAGTAACAACAAATCAATTCCCTATTGCTGACATCTAAAGAAAACAAGCATGTCGAAGTCTGGTTTTCGTGTTCTTTTTGTTTATAAAACTGACAGACTCAGCAATATGGAAAGGAAAAACTGAGAATTCTAGACATCGAAAATAAAAAGACAGACTAAATTCGTCTCCACAAATATCTTCTTATCTTTCAGGAGTTCATGAGAAATGTAAATTAATAGATTCAGTAAGAACAGCTAATCTCTACTCATTGATGACTCTTGAAGAATTCACACCCAAGAATTAAGGCAAGAAAAAGAACACAATTTCTCCTGGCCTCTTCTGCAGGTTTTCAGGAAACACTCTGTTAAGGGAAGACTTGCCCTGCCTTCCAAAAGCCTGTGACCAACTATCTCCTCACTGGCTCTACAAGCACGAACACATCTCACATTAGACATTTTTCTTGGCTGACCTGTGCTCAGCTGCAGATCTTAATGCCTAAAAACCCTGCATGGAAGAGGGCACGGCTGCTTATCCACTTAGCCCTGAAAGTTTCCTCCTTAAAACAAATTTTTCTGAAGCCAGATTATGCCTCCATTGGAATAACAATGACATCTTAATAGCTACTGCAGACAGCTCCTTTACAAACATCTGCTCTTAATGACATCTTCCAACACATAGGAAAGGGAGAGGACAAAAGCCTAAAAGTTCAGAAGTTAACACAATCTGACACTTACTCTTTTGTAAATGTAAGGGGTCACAGCAAATATATCCAGCCATGCTGCAAGGACTTCTAGAATTAAGACTTATGTGTGTAAAGTTGCACTAAAAATGCCATCGAACATACAGCAGGAACAAGAAACTTAATTCCAGCCAACTCAAGGTTCAGGAAAACCTGACAATCTCCCAAGTGGGCCTGTGTTTACAATAGATTTGAAGTAGAAATGACAGCACCTGGTTTCTACAGCATAATATAAACCAACTGCTATGAACAAAAATTTCTAAGCAATTTATTTCCAAGAAAATAGACAGGGCCTTGACAAAAATCTAGACCATAAGCATCTGAAATTCCCATTATGGCTCTGTTACACTAAAATGAGGCTATGGATTGCAGTTTATTATTTCTTTAAAAGATAAATACAGTAACTGTTCATGCGACCATTTCAACAGCAGCAGTAAACCCTTCCTGGATTAGATGACAGTTTGGAATTAGGTCATATACACACTTGTATGTACCTTCACTGTAATCAGAGTGAAGTACATGTTTTGAGAAAAGCAAGATATTTTTCCACTAGTCAAGCTTCAAAAAAAAATACGTGATGCATTTCTGCAAGAAAGCACAGAGTCTTGCTTTCTCTCTGAAACATGTTCAGATATAACATTCATAAATGAAAGCTGGAAGTAGGACAAGCCAGAACAGAAATAACTGCATATCTACTATGTATTTAGATTTATTTCCAAGAGTAACTTTATTACCATAAAACTGCATAGCTTTATTTTTTACATCTCTGTCCAGTTTCAAGCTTATTATAACAATAAAATTTTACCTTAGAAACAGTAGCTTTCACAGCTCTTTAAATCTTGGAATAGTGAAATAATCAGAAACTGACTTCAGCTAGCAAAGTCCCAGTCCCAAATTTAAATCCCTTTGGAGAATTCTCCAGTACATTTAAGACTTTCTACCATTAGTAAATAATTTTTCTATCATATAATACCCCCAAACTGTGGCTGCACATACCTGAGAAACACCTGTGAACTCTGATCCAACTGAACTGTCTGTAAACTGTGTACCATTTAGCGAGACCTGGAAAAAATTAATAGTCCATTGGTTACGGAAGTTCAAGTTTAACACTGAAAGTGTATTACAAATACCAAACAACAAAACCTTTCTCTGCATCTGAGGGTTGATAAAACAGCTTTTGAAATTTGAATGATTGACTGCAAATCTGGAAAGCCTTTTTTTCTTTTGTAGTAAGTGCTCTACAGATGCAAAAGTTTACAATTTATGTATTTTAAACTTTTGCACTATAGTTTTTTATTACAACTCTAAGATGAAATAACTGATACAGGAAAAAAGAAGAGTCACAAGCAAAATGCCAGTTTTCCTTCTGTATTTGATTGTGTTTAGCTTTTAAGTTTCTATTGTCAATCGAGACAATTACCAAAGATACTTGCCTTTTGAAAGCTGAATATAATACTGCTTAGAAAAATATGCAGTGTTAACCAGGAAGATGCTTCCACAGCAAGCCTCCAAATGGCAGTCAGCTATTCCACTGCAGCAGCCATCCTCCTGCCCCAGGTTATAATCTATACAGAAACCTCCCAGACTTCTCTTCTGTGCCTTGTTTCTCCACAAGTGTTACAGAGGCCACAACAGATATCATGAAGTGCCTTTCATGAGCCCAAAGTGTTTTCATACAGCATTATTTGAGGACAATAAAACAAGAGTAAAGTTAAAACAGTGTACAAATTCAATTCAGCTATAATGAAGAGCCCTCAATCACACTGACTTGAAGAAAATGCGTTTAACAAGAAGAAAATAATAATGGGAGATAAAATAATAATGGGAAATAAAAATCAACTATTTTTATTTTCTCTTTTCTTGAGCACTGGTTTATGTCCTGAATTTCAGCTATAATTTACCTCGTGCCTCTGTTCAACTTTCATGTGTTTTTGCTAGCCATTTTCACTCTCTGGTTTACCACCTACTGTTGCCTGACATATTTCTAAGACTACTACACAGACCACAATAAAAAACAGACTGTTTAGCATAGGAACCCCCACATCTTGTGTGTTGGATTTACAGAGTTCAGAAAATATTTTTACCCTGCTGCCAAACTACAAACTCAAACTGAAGCCTCCTCCAGTACAAAGGAGCATCCTTCAATTTCACACATCCCCAGGATTACTGACTGTTCAGTTTATAGAACCAGTCAGATTATCACAGAGCCCTTGTCTTCAGATGCATTATTTTTCAAAGGCTGAATAGAGGATAAAATAATCTTCAAGTCATTGCTTGAGAAGATACAAATAAGAAACCACGCAACTACACTTACACTCCCTGTACTAACTCTGAAGAGCAGGCATTTGACAGAAGAACCTTAAATGCAAGTCAAGCACCTCAGATCTGAACTCACTGGAGCAAAAATGCTGATGTGGAGCAAGTTCCCTATTTTAACTCAACCCCTTCCCAAAAAATGGAAGGAAAAAAAAAAAAACTTTGGAATTAAAGAAAGTTGTCTTCACCAAGGAAAGAAATCCTCCAGTACTGGAGTTCCATTGGTTATTGGTATGCACGTACATTTAAGAACAAAGAAATCCGTAAGGAAGTTTAGCATGAAATTGTTACCTGAAATTCACAAAAAAAAGAAAAAAATGTATTTTTTTAAGTGAGAAGTTTCAAAAAAGACAAGTTTATTCAAAACCATTACTAATTCGTTAAGGGAGTACATTTACCTTCTTTATATTAAAGACAGTGATAAAGAAAAATGCATGAGTCATCGCATTTATACATGCAGACCTTGAGTGACCAAGCTGAAGGCACTCAGAAATAAAAGCAAAGACAAACAGTGGGAGGTTTCTGATACCCACTAAATGTCACAGGATTCCAAGACCAAACAGAGAGCATCAGAGACTGCTTCATGGAACAAGCTGTCATGCTCTTGACAAAACAAAAGGCATCTCTTGATCCTAAGCACTGCACAGAATTTGGTTCAAAATATTAGTCCAATACCCCCAGGGTTTAGTAGTGACCTAAGTATCTGTATGAGGAATAAGGAATTGGGCAGATAGGGGGGAACTTAGAAAGAATCCTCAAAAATTCAGCATCTGTAGGCAATGAGATTTAAGACACTGTATGTGAGGCTTTGAGCAAATCCAGGAAAAAAGAAGAAAGGCACAAAAAGGACTTAATTGGCAGTGAATAATGACATGACAGGCAAGGGACCAAGATGGCTAAATAGCATATTAGAGAAAATATTAGAAGAATCTAGTAGAAGTTGTCCAAATGGGGCCCAAACAATAGCAAGCTAAAAACAGACAGGGAGAAAAAAAAAATACAAGACAGTGGCACAAATAATTTAAGGAAGTGAGAGGGAAAAAAAAAAAAACAAAAAAACAAAAAAACATATAAAGTACTAGCAAATAGTTTTTCAAGGCACATGAGGAACAAGGAGCAGTAAAGTAGCCTGACAGGATCATATAGCTAAAGCAAGTAATCACACAAATGCATTACAAAAACACTTGAACAAGCTACATAGTCATAGCAGAAACACCAGGTTTTTCTCATCTACATGTTCACTATGGAGGAGCATAAAGATATTCTCGCAGTGAAAGGCTTTCTTATGGAAGATGCATTAAAAGATATGTTTCGAAGCACAGCACTGCTAAGAGAAAAGTATGGAGCAAACTGAACTAAAAAAATTATCAAACCACCAAAAGTGGATGACATTCAGACTAGAGCCTTAAGGAAGCTCAAGAATGTTAGAGTTGCACTAATAATTTCAATATGTTAATGCTTGCTTTATACTTCAATAGTACTAGAGGAGCAGAAGATCATTTTTTAAAGTATTTATTAATTAAGCTTTCAAAGAAGATTCAGGAAACTGAAGTTACCCAAAGTCTGCAGCAAGAAAGTGCTCGAGATTACAAAGTTAAGTAATAGCAATAAATTCTTCATGCTACTGAAGAGACTGGGGAATGGCAGAAGGACCTCAGAAGATCTAGTTATCGGGCCACATGTTAACAGTTAGAATTCTGTGTGCAGAGACTTAAAGTAGAAGTGACAAGCTAGATAGCTGTCACTTCTGGACAGCACTAACTTTTATTTAGAGAAAACTTATTTTTACAGTCTCTGCAGAGTCCTTTACCATATAATTTTAATGATTTTGAAGTTTTATGTTTTAAAAACGTATTTAATGAAGATAAGTGCCAGAAGAAAGGCTGACATGGATGAGGAGCATGCGAATCTCTCCTTGCACTCTTCGACATAAAGGCAAGAGGTAGGGAGGATTCTTTCAGGCCTTTCTATGAATGTTACTTACAGTGGAAAAGATACATAGAAATATTTTCTTGCAACCTGCTTTCAGGCTAACTCACCCACTCTAAAATGTGACTTTTCTAGAGAATAAGGCATACATCAGCTTTGCACAGTGTAATTCATACCAGAAAGTATAAAGACAGTGAGAATCACAGCTTCAAAACCACTCCTCGATTTCATCTGACTGACCTTGAAGAACCAGTTGAGCAATTAAAACAAAAGCACTCAATGACTGCCATAATTTGCTCTAATAGCCTGTCACTACCAAAATCAGCCGTTCAGTGGGTTGAATGACATATTACTAGACAACACACCCCCATTTTTCTCACAGCTGAAGTCTGGTGAAGTCACACAATCATCACAAAAGGGAGAGTGACGCAATGTCTCAGCTCAGGAAAAGAAAAGCACAGGAAGACAATTTAGACCTGACTGAACGCTAAATAGTTCTACAGATATATGATGCTCAAAAAAAAAAAAAAAAAAAATGCAGGATTTAAGCAAATTTCTCCTGGGTGAAAACAAGGAGAACATACTGCACCGATTTTCTCAGGCACTTTAGGAAAGGCACGGACAAGGAAAAAAAACCCAAACAAAACCCGCTGCTACCGAAACACAATTAAAGCTATACTTTATTCTAGAAGGTCCTAATAACACAAAGGTATTCCATACCACTTGGATTAATTCCCTTATTTTTATACAGTGAGGTGAAAAATTAAGTTTGCTAAAACATCTGAGACTACGTATTTTCTGTGTCTGAGTAAAACTAAAATACAGTTATTGTACTTAACCCTGGCTACCCCAAAAAAACCTATCAATATGTCTATGTATGCTCTCCTGCTTACACTTTTTAAGCCAAAACCCTTTAGCCACAGCTGTTCAGAACTCAGTCTCAAGTCACAATCAGTGGTGAACAACTCTCCCCGCAGCCTGAGCAAAGCTCTGACTTGGGTGCTCTCCAGTCACAGGCTGAGCTGTTCTCTTCTCTCCCAGGCACAGCTAAATTGGTCACAGAACTGCTTCTGGCAGATGAGTGATGCTTACAAAAACCTAAGTGATTTTCAGACATGAAGATCTATTTCTTTATGCCTTCAGTTCAAAAGATACAAAACTATCTGATTTCACTAACTGAAAATTAAGGATCCTTCCTCCCTAACTCCAGCTGATTTAAGGATAAGCTATTGCGGAAGTCAGGTGCATGGATGAGGGGAAAGAATAATGATAAGAGGAGGAGTTCAGCAGTATTTCAGAGTCTGAAGCAGGGCATCCCTGGATTGGAAAGATCTGGAAAGGTACATGGGAGGACAGTTATTCTACACATGCAATGTAGTTCTCCATTCATCCAGTATCAAGCACTGTCAGACAGGACAGCATGCTGGCCAGACCAGTAGCATGACAAGGTCTGGGGGTTTGCTTGCTTTAAACACTGCTCCTGAACATCGTCAGTAGTGACTGCAGTCTCTGCAGTAGCAACAGCCTCTGCAGAAGGTATATCACAGCACTGAAGAGATATCACAATGTAAAAAAACAGCAGTAAACTATCACTCCTTATCCCTTCCTTAAGCCTTTTTTGAAGTCCACATTACACCCTTGTTAGCAGCTGGTACAGCCCAGTTTTTCGGAGGAAGAGCAAACTGAAGCAATTCTACTTGGCAGTATCCTCACTCACAACACATTTCCAGGTTCACTGGCACAGCAACACTCAAACTGAAGCAGCTGTCAGATTTTGTTACTGTTGCTTCAGGAAAAAAAAAAAAAAAAGAAAAAAAAACTCTTTTGACATAAGTTATACAAAATTTAATCTCAAAGAGCTTCGAAGCAGTAGCTTGCAAATGAGTAAATGTTTGATTTGTAACAGTGGAAAGTGTGGAGATTCCTACTTCTAAATATGCCTTTGGGGTGGGAGGGGGACACAGTGTGTAGATGAATAAAGGTTTTGTTATCTGTAACAATAAAAGATGAACAAACTACTATAGTACCCCTCCTTGATTTAGAAGGAGTGTTTTACTTCAAAAAAATTGGCATTATAAACATCTGAATTTTACAAGTGATAATCACACACCTCTAGTGAGACTAAACAGAATGAGGTTTTACTTACTTACACTTGCTTGCCAGGGAGTCTCAGCATTATATATAGGAAAAACACTGACAGAAAAAGTGGTTATTGATGAGCTGTAAATGTCATCAACAGGGAAAGTTGTGAAGGTTTCCTACGCAAAAAGATCCTTGTTTTTACTGAGGATGCTGAAGTACCAAACAGAAACTGAAGAAAGCGAAGACAAGGTGATAATTAAAATTCAAATATCTATATTAAGGCAGCCAATACGTGAACTTGCCAACTAATTTTGCAAACTATTACTCCATTTTATCAATCATGCTATTCTGAGCACTATTATTATTAACTCACAAATTATCTTTTCCCACCCTATCATGCAGTATGTTGCTGTAGTACATGCTCCTGAGATTAGAAAACTTTTCAGTGAAGAAAATCATATCCATAAAAAAGTCAGTGACGCAACAAGTCAGTCCCTTGGTACTCCTAACAAAAAGCTTCTGGAGTACATGTAACTTCAGAGAACCTTTAAATCTTGATGTCAGTTACCAGGGATATAAAAAAGCAAAGGCTGCAGTAGAACAAACATTCCAAGGAGGATCACAAGGCATTTATGACTCTGAATACCCAAAATTTGAAACACAAAATCTGAATATTACCCTCAAATATAGCTAAGCTACCATTTAGTTCTGAATTAATTAAGCAGAATGAGTAAGAGAAGTTGCCAGAAGTTGAACAACAGTTGAAAGTAAAGTGTTGGTGGGAAACCTGGCAGAGGCTCCAGATCGCAGAAACCACTGCACATCATTACAGCTAACGTGTTGACTCAACCCTCACACTAGTGTCTAATACACAGCACATTTATGTTCAACAGCTATTATACTTTAACAGGCATCATACCAGAGAGCTCAGTCAAATATATAACCATACCATACTGTTCTGAAATAGAAATAAGCCAAAATTCCACCCAACAGTCAAGGAGCTAAGCACACTGTGACTGCACGTCCCACTCCTGGTCACAGAGGATGTTTGTGGAAGCAGATCTGCTGCAGAATACCAAGTTAGCTGTGAGATATATCAAGTAGCTATGATAACCAACACTGTGTTACTAAAACTGATTTATGTATGATCTTGTCTATATGTACATTTGGATAGAGCAGGTTAGAAATCTTGTGACTGCAAAGCACAAGAGCCCATTGTGTCATACTTAGCCAGAGGGAATTATGTACTCAAAGGCTAATCACCGCACATAGCCTATGAAGGGGGAAGAAGGAACAGAAAAAATGCTGGCACTAGGAAAAGACCATCTACCCTGAGAATTCACAGACATTTTGTTCATCAAGACAAGCAAAAAGTAAGAAAATGCCAAGCAGATAGCACCAGTATTGCACTCAATTACAAACCTAAATACCCGTTCAAGGAGCTAACAAGGGTGTTAGCAAGTAGGTCACTCATTTAGCCCCCCAAAAGGTGACGTATGATATTACTTCATATTAGGAACAACATATAAAGATACATATATCAGAAGTTAAGATATATTTTGCAATTGATAATTATTTTATTAATTCAATATTCTTTGCTATGCAAGCGTATCTACAGAAAATTCTTATGAGCAAACTGGTTTCTATCCCTTCTGACTTGTGCTACTGCTAAAATGCAGTTTGTGAGATCCCAGTTAAGTATCACTCTTTAGACAATATAACAAGTACTCTTCCTGTTTTCAATTTTCCTCATTATTCATATAAAATCAGCACTAAGAGACTTCAATAATTTCAGTGACACTTCAATTGCTATCTTTTTAATGTAGCAACACTGACTTCCCACCTTTTCTTTATTAGGTAAAATCACTCCATTACAGGATTTGACTAACCTGCAAGACAGGTTCTCTGTATGCTTCCCTTATCCAGCAAGTATTATTATTAAAACTTATCACTTGGATTTAAGTAAACACAACACTGTATTTCCATAGCTTAGTAAAAGCTAGTCCTATAACAAACTGATGTCAAAGAAGCTGACAAGCTGAGGGTGGGGAGGCTTAATCTAGAAAGCTTAATCTTCATTGCATATAGATAATAAAGCAAGTTTACTACGAATGACTCAAACCCCCACCAAAATTATTCCTCTCCCCACATCTCCAAGATCCTAAGCCTGATTTGCTTCTTTTCCAGCAGTAAAATCCCTTAGGATCTTTGATACTAAGTGAAAATGTCAAAGGAATTTCCAACAGGAACGAAAATTATTTCCAAGGAAATACTTTTCCCAGATGAAGCCTTTCTTCTTATAGATGCTCAACCCAAGGAGAGGAATTATAAGTAGACATACACTAGACTTGTTCAAAACAACCAATACTTTTAGGCTTATAGCAGAAGTTATGAGTGAGGCTGTCTCCCATCTCACCCATTCTGGGAGATATCCTAAACCAGAACCAAGATGACAAGACTCCATTATCACCTGATAAAAAGTCAAGACTAAGTAACTTGGCCAACAAGTTACTTAGTGCCTTATATCTTACAAAAAGTTTTTTGGCACAACTATTTACAGGCTTATCATAAGGTTGGGGGACAAGTGGGGTAAGTCAACTCTACACAGCTCTGCTTTTCAGCATAAAGCATAAGATCAGTAGCTGCAGGAAGTTAAAGGCATTCCCAACTCCCTCCCCCTTGTAGAAGTGCTGGTCATGCACTCAGCATCTGCTGGATCAAATAAACAGATAGCCAAAAAAAAAAAATCAGTGCAAAAATTTCATGTAATCAAGGTTTTGCTGCCAGTATGACCAGACACACATACACAAAAGCCTCAAAAATAGAGCAGGAAGGAAGGAAATCAGACAGCCCTGAAAAACACATAATAGAAAGAAAACCGGTCTTATTTCTACTTCCAGTTCTTTAAGAGCTCAGGTCCTCTGAAAATAGGTAAAAGCAATGCTTGTGGTAGGTTTAGAAAGAACTGATTATTTACCTGCTTCATCTGTTCTCCTTTGGGTGCTGAGAGTCAAGATATAACAATTCTGCTGCAGCACAGTAATCAGAACAGATTGAAGTCTGAAGACCTACTTAAATTCACAACCTCATCAAACCCTGACTGACAAAAGGCTATAGTCAGAAACACAGTCCTATTAAATGACATAAGCTGAAAACAAAGTAGTACCTCAAAGACAACTTTGAAATGGTACTGTAAAAAGAATGCAGATATGAGTTTTAAGGGAGCAACATCTATATTCTGTGCTCTTCCTCCCACACATTCTTCAATAGTACACTCAGCTTTTCTTTCAGCTAAATCAATCTAAAATACATCCTTCAGGAAATGAGTACCTGTTAGGAAATAAGGAGTTCACAGGTTATAGTGGCTCAATATGAAACTGTCAGCACACATACAAGAAGCTCTGATCTCTACAGGAACTAGGAAGCATTCATCAGCCAAAATTGAAAAAAATGAAACTCCAATGTGTATCCCATTGTAAGACAATGATCTACAAACACTTAACTTTTTAACTGGAAGTTAAAGCAAAGTTATACTCAAAAGGTTCTCATTTATTTTATTAAACAAGGACAAATTACTCCCTTGGATGTTCGAATGAGGCAGACTTCAACTATTCATTCCATTAAATTTACAGATAGGTATATTCATTCCCACCTCAATCACTACAATACCCCCCCCCCCCTTTAAGTCTGAGGTGACAAGTAATCACTATCAAATAATAACTTAAGAAAAACAAATTAAAAAATGCACACTTTGTAAAATGAAGTGTCCAGACCCTGCCAGAAGTACTGCTGTGCTCTATAGACACTCCAAGTTGAACTATACAATTAAAACCAAACCTACATAAGATGTACTTATGAAAAATATCTCAGCACTGCCTGGCACATGATCTCATAAAATTTGTATTAAAAAAGGCAAAAGATCCTCCTGAATTAATTCCTGTTTGTGTGCTTTTTCCAGATGATATAATTTAGTGTAATCCCCACTTAAAGATTTCAAGTAGCAAATCATCTAAACTGGAATTAATCTGGGCTCAGAATTGATTAGCAAATTTTACTATTTTTGTTTACTCTCCATCATCACTTTTCTTCTGTTCTGTATTCAGATGTTTCAATCTGATGAGCCATTTATTCCCTACCTTCTGAGAAAGTGGAATTAAATAATAGTCCTTGGAGGTCAGGACACAATTATCACAATCCTTCCTACTAGGAATGCACGAGAACTGGTATTCAGGAAGAAATCCCTGCTGGACGTCAAATAACCTCCCTAACTCTTCCATTTGATATCACTGAGAAGATTCAAAGACCAGGCTAGTCTTTCTTTAATACACAGAATATCATAGAATAACAATGGAATACCACAGCTAGGTAGAGACCATCAGGACAGCCACCCCAAAGGTCAACCTACCTAGGTAAGTCACATTAAATTTGGCAACACTTGCATCAATACTGTTTGTTTGTGGCATGTGAACAAACACTGTTTTTCCTCAGTCAGCTGAGAACTCTTATTATCCTTCTAGAAGTTACTATGTCCTCTAGAAGCTTTATCAATTAAATTTCACATGTTCTTCCAAGCCAGCACAAGGTTAACAGCAATGCCACAATTCCCTGTAGCCCACTAGCAATATAGCCAGTTACAATTAGTAACTGAAAGTTTTCCAAGCTACCCCAAGCTTGAAGATAAGCCCCCCCAGTCATCCCTGGGGCCCTACATACTCATCCTCAAGGAAGACACACATTTCCAAGCAAGTTATTAACGCCATTGTGAACTTGCACTGATTGAAGCCTCTGGTGGTTAACGGTTAATTGCCTTCCAGCAGAGAGATCACTACAGGAGAAAGCAACAGATTCCTGATGCCATGCAAAGTGTCTATGCTTGCAAGTCCTATCTTGTCATCTGAACTTCCTTTTAACCAAAACCCATCTGTCTCATCTTATAAGAAACTTAAAAGTATCCAAATTACAATTTACACCATACTTGAATCCATAAACGCATATTAGAAAAATATGTATCGTCTATCATGCTGAAATTCACACTATATGCAGTAAATGAAAGATACTGCCCTTGGGTGGCAGGGAATAGAAGCATAAATCTGTACTTGCGTCCAACTGTTGAACTTTGGTTTGTTAATGACCACATCACTACTGTACATGTGGGCAGCCTCAGCTAGTAAGCCATTGCCTAATAGCATCATAAATAGGAAAAAAAAAAAAAGTCACTTCCAAAATAAAGCTTTGAATTTTTGTCATTAAAAATCATAATTAAAAATATATCTACATTTAAGCTTAATGGAAGAAGTTAGAATGGGATTTACCACAGAAATATTACAGCTTTGATAGCTTACTAAAACAATGGCACTTGAACAAAGAAACAGTGAAGATGGGAAGAATCAATGCCCTATGTTTTGAAGTAAAAATGAAATACAAACCAGAAAGCTGCAAACCATGACAAAGGCTTGTGCTCATCTTTTCTTTTTTTTGTAATTATACCTTTATTATTCTTAAAATCTCTTTTTAAACAGAACAAAACCCAAACTACAGTAAGTATGAGGCTCTCAGCTCTTACTCTGCGTTGCAACCAAGAAACTACAATATGCCTATTCTTGTGCAACCAATTACTTGGCTAAATAAGACCAGTTATTCAGATTAAAGTCAGCATTTATTAACATCCGTATCTTCATTTCTATATTGGCATTGCACTGATCTGAGGTACTGCACATAAACTGAAAAATGTTACTATAAATCAGGTATTTTGTACAAAGCACCCCTGTTCACATGCATATTTAATGATTTGTACTGATAATTCTGTAACTTCTTCCCTTTTGTCTTATTCAAGTAATTATTCATACTTTACATTTCCAACTGTCAGAATTTTTGAACTGCTAGCTCCAAATCAAGCAATTTCATATCTTAAGGGAACATTTTAAAAAATTAATAAATAAAAATCAGAGCCACTGACAAGTGTCTCGTGATGTATTAGCCAGCAAATACCCTTTCTGAGATAAATTCTCTATGAAGATTTGGAAGCAAATAGGGAGGAAGGATTTGGTTATACCAACGGCTTATTCTCATCAATAAGACTGTGAAAAGGAAACATGATTCCAAGATGCATCCCACTGTTTTCAAGAGACACTGGAAAGTATTAGTGCTGCCTCACAGCCCTCTGGAGGCGACCTCATTTGGTCAACCACCTTCAAGAAACAACTAACTGGAATAGACATGGTGACAGCCAAACAGGGTTGTCAGCAAGAGGTTCATTTAGTTTAGTGAAGCAATGAAGTTCCCTTCTGAATGCACTGGGCATGGGTGGAAGACAACAATTAAAATTGAGAACAGGGAAAGCAAAGTAAGATGTCCTGGGATTCATTCAAACTTAAGTAAAAGATTATCAGTCACAGCACAAAAGATGTGAAGCAGAACTGAAGATAGAGATAATGAGGATATATTTCAAGTGAAGTTGAACCAGCTAATGACAGACATTTTATGGTATTTCTACAGATAGGCAGTACCAAAAAATCTACCCAGATTCCTTCACATTTTTGTCACCATTCAAATGAAAAGCTTTACAGTTGCCCAAACACATTAGCAACCCAGTTGTAATATATGAACAGCCTTTGTCTTCTGCGTGTTTTTCCTCACAGCATGGGAGAAGAAGGGAAATTTGCCTACCACAATTTTGATAAGGTTCCTGTATGTCTTTTAACACTGCATTTAAAAAGCAGTATGTTAAGTTTTCTGTAAAGGTATGGACAATTTGTAAGATAAAGCAAAACTGAAAATCTGAAACCGAATTAAAATCAAATTTAATACTAAGCCATAAGGGGAGGAGGAAGAAATCATGTCTTCTACTGGCTGAAGTATAATAATTAATTGTATTTAAAGAGTTTTCTGCACAGCATTAAATGCTATTCCCTAGTTGTCAAATGACATGGCAGAAGGAATACAAAATAACAGAACTAGTTTACATGTGGACAAGCTTAGACTCGAGTGAGAAAAAGACTTAGGTCTGTAATACCCAGAGGCACAGCCTCCAAGAGCTCAGGCTCCCCAGGGGAAAAGGGAGGGAAGGAGGCTTTGTTTTAATTACACACATCACAGATTCTTTAGGAGCACATATGTCACATGCAGTACTTCTGTTTGTAGCTAAATATGACACAGCAGAACTGAGCCAATCCACCTCCTACTAGGATTCTGCCTTTCCTGTACTAAAATAAAATAATAACTTTCAACGTTTTTCCAGCAATTATGCAGCCACATGTGCTTAAAAAAAAAACAAAAAAAAAATCCAAAAACCAACAAAAAATAACCCAAAAGCTAATAATGAAGATGATTCAAACATTTCTTTTCCCCAGCACAATGGCCAAAAGTATTCTGAGGAGGTAGTTAAGACGCCCCTAAAATTCTCTCAACTAGCCCTAACAGGTAACAACTATGCATATACACTTTTTTTCTAGTAGAGAGTTGCTAGAGATTTAATCTGTTGTTTATACTTTAATCCTGAACAGAAAAATGTAAAATTAATAGGAATATGCAAAACAAAAAAGCCTAAAATGCGCCAGCACTCTCCCTATGAACAGTTAGGAGCATTCATCCAAAGGCAAGTTTCAGATGCCTTTGGATGAATTAATTCCTAACATTTAGGGATTAATTACTTGACTACGTAGCTTCAATGACACAACAGTAGATGCTCTATTCCTCAAACGACGTTACGACAATATTACCTCTCCTGGTATCTGGCAAATGGTTAAACATACTCACTCATGACAGCAAAATCTCCTAAAATATTAAGTAAAGTCATAAATCGGAGCAGACATTTTCAGAAGAATCCACCAGATACAATTTCTAAAGCTAATCATGTTTTTTCCATAAGGGAGAAACAGAAATGTCAGGCAAATTGCATACATTATACTCACACAAGAGAGACAATACATGGCAGAGAAATAATTCTCCAGTTCTAAGCCCTTTCAATTCCGCAAAAAACAGCATCAATATGAAGCAAAGTCCTAGTTTAACAGCTAGACTTAAGAGCAATCAGTAAAACTATCAAAGACACAGTTCTGATGTTAAACCTTACTTGCTGCATTCCAAGCTTATGCTACTAACAGTTCACTATAAAGTTAATAAAATTACAAGTTAAACTAATAGCCACAGCAGATTATCTCAGTCCTTGCGCATCATTAGCCCCAAACTGCCCAGCTCTACATGTCCATGGGACACACATACATCACATCATGTATTAAATTTCTTATATCCATATGAAATACGCTGCTTAAACGTAACACAGGGTGAGCTTCAACTACTAGTATGGGAGGGATCAGAAATTTACTGAATTAACTGAGGAGAAATGCAAATCTTGAAGTCCTCTGACCCAAGCATCTGATTTACTGCTGCAATTTAATAAGCAGAGATGAGAGAATTCAGGGGTATCTCCTTACCAAAAGGCAGGGGTAGTAGTAGCAGGAAGCCTATCATGATCCCAACAAACATAACCAGAATTAAAAAAAAAGTGTCATCTTCAAAATCCTCATCTCAAATGTTCCCTGATCCAAAGATACAAGGGCTATATTCAGACAGTAAACCAAACCTAAGTCCTAGACTGGATTTGTAGGAACAACTGTTTGTATTTCCTATGCTGAAGAGGATGACAAGGAAAACACCCAACGCAGTAAATTCATTACAGACAGTCTTCAAAAGTGGTTTTGGGGGCTTGGAGCATTAAGAAGCAGCAGGCCACTGAGCTGAGACATCTGTGATCATAACATCTTTAGGGTGATCTATGAAAACACTGTCAAAGACAAAGGCAGCGAAAACAGCTGTATCACAGAAAGAGACACAGAAAACAAGCTGTCTGATGGTCCTACCTATGGATACTGCTCCAGTTCAGATCCCAGAAAACCAAAGTTCTTGTCTGAAACTTGTTTGAGAGGCAGAAATCACATATACCAGGTCAAATCAACAAGAAGATGAGCACCACATTTTAGGTGTCACAGAAAGCTGTTTGATGTTTATTCGTCACTATCCACATGGGTACTAGTTACACTGCGAGTAACCACCAAGAATGACTAAGCAGCTCCCATCAGCTCTACATATCCTAACACTGTCAGGTACAAACTCATCCTGCAGACAGCCCCATGTGTTTGAATAAGTGATCACAGAATAACTTTGCCTTCCCTGATCACGTAATGAGGTTCCACTTGCTGGGAGGTAAGAAAGGAAGATTTCAAAGGATTAACACACATAAAGAAGCTCCTTCTGCTTGTTAACTTGAATGAATAATATTTTAGAACTGGATCACAAGCAAAGTATCAAGATTCCAAAGATGACATACCGGGGCAACCTGAACAAGAGCCTAAAAGTAAGAAAAAGTAATTATTCACACAAAACTCATAAGAAACAAGCAACTAATCCCTCTGTCTTAGAGACATGTATACTAATGCACGCAGCATAAGGAAAGGAGCTAGAATTCTTTGAATGTGATCAAGACTATGATCTTTTCTGTAAAAGTCTACCCCCAGCTGGAATACTAAAAGTTCATAAAAACCCAAAACAAAACTAAACAACACAAAACAACACATTCAGGTGCCCACAAATGTCATGCCTTTAATCTAAAGGGCATAAGCATCACAAACGCAGAGAGAAGTATCTTAGAAGTATGCAAATAATATAAGGAGGTAAAGCATGTGAGTGCTATCTAGCTGCAAGCTTACTGCAAAAATTGTGGACAGACATATGATGACTTTTCTGAGCAGGTAGAAGAGTGAAGAAAAGCATAGCGCTTTTTGTTACATGGAGATACTAAGAACCTAGGCCCCTACTGAGAACTGAACATAGCAGAACTCCAGCAATAGTTCAAGGAACTTACTTTTTTAAAACATAGAAAGCAACCACAGACTCTAACTGCAACCAGAAAGAAAGAAGTGTTTGACAGTAAACAATGAGACACAGTTTCACTGAAAGTGAAACATCAAGTCAATGGTTACTGAAGATGGAAAGGAAGGAAGAACAGCAAGAGACAGATTTAGCATCATTAAATAAGAGCTCGCAGAAGGCAAGACTAAGTCAAGGAAAAGCTAACTCTCAAATGGCACAACAGAAACAAATTCAAGAAAACCAAGCACAGCAAGAGACTCAGAAACATTGCAAGAGAATGACGACTCCAAAAACACATACAGAAAGGGATTAACAAGTATAACAATGGCAAGAGAAGCAATGGAAAAGGCTACAGGGAAGAAATAAACTAATTCTCACAAAACAGCCTGAGACAGCTAAGAAATCATCCTATCAGTACACTACTACTACTAAGAGAATTTGTTCATTACTGGATGAAGAGGGCAAACAGATTAAAGAACAAGTTCATTTCTTGTTCTTCAATAATTCGCCCTAATGAAGAACAAGTCCTCACTAAAGAGATCAACTGCAAGCAGGTGACTAGCAAAATCAGCACAAACAAACAGGTAAAACCACCCACCCAGGCTCAGTCTATTTTTGGAAATAGCCATAATTACATTTTTTTTTCCCAAGTTGGCTGAATCTGATAACATTGAGATATATTGCTCAAGAAATCCTCTGAGCTGCCTCAAAACCAATAATCCTATCTCTGAAACTCATGGTGCATGCCGAAGACCAGAAGCTTAGAAAAAGGCAAACCATATTAAGGTTTCTTAAAGCAAATTAACAACCTCACCCCTCAAAACAAAACCAAAAAAAAACCAGAACTGAGGGAGAGAAAAGAGACAGTGAAGGGAAGAAACACTTGAGGAATAATACTGGCTTGTCATCAGTTCTCAGAGAAGTTAATCAAATATACTCAAACAAGTCTTTTTAAACGCTTAGATGATATGGAAATAAGGAACAGCCACCTTGGATTTCAAAAATGATCCATGTCAAACCACTACAACTTTCTTCCATGACAGTAAAACAGGAGAGAAAGAATAAATGACATGATTTATTTGATTAACATTTGTGACAGTCTTAATTACTGAGACTTTCTCATAGCCAAACTAAAAAAGCAAGACTTTACCAGAACTATCAAGAATTTCCAAAGAAAGATAGGTGACTATATGCAAAAGAGGAGTCAACAAGGTCAGACAGCTGGAAAAAAGATAATGCTACCTTGGGATGTATAGCTTCTGGGACACATGACATAATCCTTCCACCTAATACTGCTCCCGTAAGTCTCAGAGGAGCAACTGCAAATCACTCTGAACACAAGTCTTCAAACCAGACAGGAGCACTTGGAGAAAAGCCGCAAGAGAACAACTACCAGATGTAGCCAATATTACCTGCCAGGAAAGGCTGAAAGACTTGGGGATGCCAAACTTACAGATATAACAAAGAGAAGCAGAGTCAGTCCTCTGTATCCCCAGCAAACAGAACAAGTGAAAAAATGCAGCAAGGGAGATTTCTCTGTGCAATAGAAAACTAGCAGCAAAGTTTTAAGGACAAAGGTATACTAGTTGGTGAGGTTGTGAGGTCTCCATCAACAAGGTCATTTTAAGAGTAGGTCAGACAAACAAGTAATGAAAGTACCATCAGCACTGTCTCCACTGGCCAGAAGACGGACAAATGAATGTGCTAAAAACAAAGATGGAATGAAACTTTAAGTTAAGATTTCATAGAACTGATAAGAGATTCTGGAATATTATATTCAGCTCTGCTATCAAACTTAAGAGAGTTTAAAAAGCGCAGAAGAAACCAGAGACCTAGCACACATGCTAAGAATAACTGAGAGTCTAATGAGCTTTGATTATTAAAAAAGCAGTTGTTGCAGTAAACAAGTACCTTCACAAGAATAAAACATCAGGTTCTAATGGGCTCTTTAACAAGAAAAATCCCCAAGAACCGCGACCTATTCAGCAAGGATACCTTTGGAACATGAAATTAAAGACAGGTGTTTCAGCAAGATTGCAGCAGATCATTTCTGCAGAGAGTAAGCAGCTGTTGTAGACTAGCAGCAAGCCTGGCTACTTGGCTAGCAAGAGATTTAAGTGTGGTAAAGCAAGCACAGTTAAATTAGCACGGTTATGAGCAGTGCTCTGAAAGATGGTTGCTTGGATTTGTCTCTGCTTCCTTGAGTGGAATTACAAAATTAAAAAAAAAAAAAAAATTGAAAAAAAAAAAAAAAAAAAAAACAAAACAGTACTAAAGAAAATTAATTGTAGTTTTCAGACAAATCATAGAATGGTTTGGGGTGGAAAGGGAAATAAACAGCTCCACAAAGCAAAACTTCCCTGGTAGCTACCCAGCTCCAATATACCTCTGTGCTCAGACCACCTGCCTGCTCAGTACCTCCTTACCAGTTACCCAAATGTATGCTCTCCCTCATGAATGTACAACAAGCGTGATTAGGGAGGTGGAAAAAAGTCAGCCCAATGAGAAGGAGAAATCCACCCAGCATCGATGGGACACAACAGCCATTCTTTATGCCTTTGCCACCAGTGTTACAGTGGAGTTGAAAGGAAATTACATAGGATAGGCTTACAAGTAGGCCAACTAGATGAGAATGTCTGGCTTGCCAGAATGAGGAGCTACCACCATCCTCCCTGTTCACTGATGTCAATCAAATTTTGCTTCAGATGAAAGGAAGGTTTGCCATGTATTGGAGGGTCAGACACAACAGGGGCCAGAAGATGACATCCTCCAGTGATCCTCCCATGGTTTAACGAAAGGGATTCATGCTCCACTAAACCCCAGTAAACCCCACTAAGCAGAGACACCTACAAAATAAATTATCACTAGATGCAACTCCTCCCTGTACTAACACTTATTAATAGATTTTTCCTTTATTTATTCAAACTCTCTCATGTCATAGACAGCCCCCTTACAAAATATCCAGTTTGGTGAAAAAGATGAAGACAAGGACACTAAACATTCACTAGTCATAACTACAAAGCCTTGAAAGCATCAATAAAGGCAGCATCCATTGCATCAACTTTTTTAGCCGATCATGACTTAATACAAACACTAAAAATCCTCTTTGAGCATAGCTTCAGAAAGTTAAATTATTCAAGCAAACTACACAAAAGAATATATTTGCAGCAGAAGTATCAGGTTTAGGACAATGGAAACAAGAAAAAACAGTGAAGACTGACTTCCTGCTACAAGAAATAAGAAATACATGAGTTGAACCATGGAAAATCTTTTCTCATTGGAAAAATTCATCCCTAATGTGGGAAAACAATTAAAATGTAAAAATACAATTATTTGGGAATGAATTTTTAATATTAGGGCAATCAGATCAAGCATCCTCATATTATATAACATTGCACACTATGTATCAGCCATTTCACCAAGCCAAGTCTTCACAGAAAAAGCTAACGATGGGGATGTTGACTTTCTCAAGAAAATCAAAAATATTAACAGGATTGGGATTAATTGTAAAAGATATTTTTAGTGTCTTCAGTATAAGGGAGGTCTAGCACTGCTTAGGATCTCTTAGGCTTTAAGAGAAAACATACGGACTACTACAGGCTTTCACTGCTGAGCTGTCAAATCATCAGAAATACTTATTGATTGTGAGGATGAGACAATCTCACTAACAGGTAACATCATTAAGTGCAACCTGCTGACTTCCCTTTGTTTCAGAACTGCCTTCAAGCTTATATTTCTGTGTCCTTAGTCACAAGCCAAGCACTCATTCTGGCTCCTACTGAAAGCTCTTCTTGTACTTAAGGAATAAATTCTCACAAGCCATTACTAGCAATGTTTTAACACATTCCTGAGGATCAGAACAACCCCTATACCTTACACTATCACTAGATTTTTCACCTGATTAAAAATCAAAGTATAGGCTCAAAATTACTTTAAATATTGACAAAACATATTCCTCTTGATTCTTCTTATGAAGATATAAGATACATCCATGAAGTTTAACAAAAAAACATGCAACAAACAGTCCAAACAATATTCAAAGTATGCGTGATTGTCACGATTTCCCCATGGTTCTAAAAAGCAGAAAGCTGGGTTGCCAATGACAGCACTTCTGAAAACATTAAATAATAATTAATATTTAACTTAGTTACTATGCAGTGTTCCTCAGTACAAAGTTCCTCCTCCTCCTACATAAGGTTTCAAATTTATAGCTAGTGGAGGATACTGTACAAGTACGGTAGCCTGTTTTCTGTAGAGAAAAAAAAAAAATATTATTTTTTTTCCACTGAATAAGAATCTTTTATTTAAGCAACATATACCTGAAAATTATGGAAAGTTAATTTTGTCCGTTTTTAACCACATGGTTCAGACTCCTACCCAGTTATAACACTAACAAAAAAAAAAAAAAGCAAAACAAAACAAAAATACCCCAAGCAAACCCTTCTGAAACACTCTGCTTTAGTCTGCGACTGCCTCAAATCACAGCAGACCACTACAATTCCCTGCAGACATCCTGAAAAGCAGCAGAGAATAACAGTATAGCACAGATGAATCTTGGGAGTAGCCAGGAGAAAGCAGTCAAGATAAAATAAAGATGATCACACAGATAAAACTGCAAAGTTTCTTCAACAGTAAAGGAGGGTTCTATCTTTTGCTGAGTGAAAAATAAAGCCTTATTTCATCTTAAGCCTATGCCAGTGAAGACTTGATTTCAACTACACATTATCTATGGCCATATAGATAACTTATGTCCATTAGCATAAAGTGGTGAAAAACTTCTAGTGAACTCCAGCTAAAGCACTAACTTGCCATCTGTTGTGGCAGCAGCTTATTGAAGATAAGCAGCCTGGAAGCATTACAGCAATTAAGAAATCTTTTGGTCATTAACTCCAGCAGCAATTAAACACTAAAGGCTGACAGAACTGTCCTATGTGCCTCAGGATTACCTTTTAAAACAAACTCTTCTGTTCCTAATGAGTAGGTTCACACCACCCAAAAAACCTTTAAACATTTACTCAGGTACTTTTGTCCAAGAGCCTCAACACATACGTACCTGTTCTAATCCAAACAAAGTGTATATTCACACATACAAAGTATTTACTTCATACCTATACTTATATAACAGCCTCATAAATCCACATTCAAAAATGTCATGGTTTCAGAAGTTTGGAAACATGCACACACACACATTCTCAGTCATGCTTCTGCCCATGACACTGTCCCTGGGCTTGCGTCAGTCAACATTAGTGTTATGCAAATTCAAAGCCACACATCCATCTCTGTGAAACACTCCCTACAAGAAGTTTGAAACAGTCAACTATTGGGCTTAATATGGTTACAGAGCTTGAAAGAGGTTCGGTAACCTCTTGTAATATTCACAAACAAACCAAAGTCAGTCTATGAAAACACGTTAACTCAAGGTATTGTTAAATCACACTTCGGTTTGTTGCACCTAAATCAATGAGAAAAAAAAAAAAAAAACAATATTAGAAAACTGCTGAACTACCCTTTTGAACAGCCCAATGGTAGCCCCGCCTCCTCAGCTGTGGATGAATTCAGCTCCACAAGCTACAGCCCCTATTTCTGTACACAGAAAAACACCATCACTATCCACCCAAAAAGCATACCAAACCAACCAACCAAAAAAAAAAAGCCAAACACACACAGAGGGCCATTTTGTTTTAAAAGCAGAATTACTTTAGTCCTAAAAGTAATCCAAAAGTCTGCAGTGCCCACAATTAGGGTACTGGCCCCAATCACATCAACATACAGCTGTTTGCACTACTTCTCTGTGAGAAAAACCTCTAAGAGAAGTGAGTGGCAGAGAGCATTCAAGTCAGGTATCCCTGTCTAAAGCCACTTCTTTTGTCTGTAATGAGCTGTCATTGATGCAGTCTGATCACACAAAGCTTAGAGCAGAACAGGAGTCAACACAGATCCTTACAGCACTTTGAAGAACATTAAGTGTACACTTAATAATTTCCAACAAATTTCAGCACTACTCACAATGAGCTAAAGAAATACACAGATTTTAAAGTGTCATGGCTTGCATTAATAGACATTAATAGATTTAAGATTCAACTGACAACCTTCTTTTCTTTCCCACACATTACAATGCTGATGTAATGAAGTTTGTTTTAGATGTCACAAATGACAGACACTGAAAACTTACGAAGGACATGACCAAAACTTACTAATCAAGTTAAAAAAAAAAAAAAAAATAAAAAGATTACATAATGTCATGCTCAGTTACTTTAAGTGCCTGTCTTTCATTAACTTACTTTCCCATTTCCTAAGCATATTTCCTTAACACCTATAATGCTTGGTCTTCAACAGCTTTTCCTTCTTTCATCCACATCAACTCATCTCCTATATCCTCCAAGAAAAAAGAAAAAGGTGTTTTAGTCTTATTCTTCTGAAGACCTCATCCTTATTTGCTGACCACAGGTTTCTCTTAGCTTCCCAGATCAGTAACTGCCACCTGTTCCTTCTGACAAACGTGAAGAATAAAAGTAGACCAAAGACAAGCAGTCCATGAGAAAGCAGTACTTGGCTACATACAAAGTATATCCAGGTGCTGTTTCAGGGTCTTGCTCAGATGTTGGTCCAGTTGGTAAATACGTAAGTTTATAACTCCTAAGTAGTTGGTGGTGGTATGGGAAGAACATTTGATGGACATGGCTGAACACTAATTCCAAGTTATTATGCACCAGCTCTGGCTGACGCAAGACAGCCATGCCAGCACACACACGTTAAGTCCACCATGAAACCAGATCATATATTAGCTTAAATGACCAATTTTAGATGAAAGCTGGCTCAAAAGATGGATAGTCATAACACAACATGCCATATGCATTTCCCCCCTTCCAAACAGCTCAGTGCTACAACTAAATGAATTCCCTATTACTGTAAACCTCCTTCAGCTTCTGATGCTGTAGAGGAACATGCCTACCTCTACCTTTTAACTCTACAACACCCTCTTTTGGGAGTAAGTTCAGCAGTTAGTGCTGCTATGCTTGCAGATGTCCTAAACAAGACCTTAAGCAGAAGGTAAAAGGGAACTACACAAAAACTCCTCTTAATTATTTCACTGCTGTCCACAGAAATCTAAATACTTAAAAGCCTTAGCATAGAATTCACTTGCCAGTGTTTACCTTCCTAACACAGAAAACTACAGACAGTTACAGGTCTATGGAGCCCTTTAGATTTCTACAGGTAAAGTATTGGATTTACTCACTATAACTAACATATTAACCATATAATATTTAATATCGGTCACTACAGCTATATGACAGTGGTGGCTATATTTTTTTGTACAATCTTTAGAAAGCTTACCTCTTCAGCATATTCACAAATTTGGGACATAAACTAACCACTGCCCAGTTCTCTATGCCATTTGGTTTTAAGCAGACAATCTGTTACTTCCAAAAAGAGCAACAACTGACTTAGAGATCAAAGTAAGCAAAGCTGACACTGCAATGCAAAATATGACTAAGCTAACACTTCTGATACCTAGGCATAATTAGTAGCTAGAAGAACAAAGATGGACATTTGAAAATTTAGATCTAGTACAGTGAAGTCCCCTAGGCTGCCAGCTGGACACTTCTACCCCGCCTGCTAACTTTTCCTGGAGAAGACAAGGAACAGCTATTTAGAGCTGCAAACACTGCCCCAACAGCTGATCACATCCTCCATCTGTTCACAGCTCAACACAGACCACTTAACTGTTGCCAAAGCAGTTAAAAAAGCAAAATTAAATTACAGCTTTTTCTAAGAGCAATTGCCATTCATGGACACTCCCTGACGTTAGTCCTGGCTGCCTACTGCAGCACAGGGCTCCTGCCTCTGCTTCGCCACACCACCAGTGATCCACCTCCCACAGACACCTTCTACAACAAGTACAAGCCAAGACCATAAGAGAAACCCTAAAACCTGATGCTGTGGTTGACAAGTCTGCTCCAGATCAAGGTGCTCCAAAACACTGGACTTCAAAATGCTGACTTCTACAGCCCTGGAAAAACTTAATTATTTATCTGGATGATTGCAATCTCATGGTTTTGAAGTTGCCTTCAGAAGCAAACACTTGACAAATCTACTTCAAACAAGTTTAATAGATCAGAGTGTTAAAAGATTACTTCTGTGAAGAGCTACTCTGCATGAGACCTTACCTTTGTGACATTTTACCTAAGTAACACTACAGAAGCATTTGTAGTGTACTCTGCTGGATAGGCCTGAAACTCAGCATTGCAGTATTTGATGGAAATAGCCAGAGCTTTTCTTCTAAGAAAAGCACAATGGAGTCAATCTCTCATTTCCTCCCTATAAATGAGCAAAGTTACTTTTTGAGTATTAAGAAATGACACAGGGAGCCACTCATCTCAATTCTTCTGAGCTCCAGCTTTGGGCTGGTTTCTTTAGTATTAAAAGGAAGAAGCCACAACTGAATAGGCAAGTAGAAGGCTAAGCATGGCCTCATACAGAAATTTTTTGTACTATCCAACTCCGGGCACCCAGCTTGTACAAAATGCCTTCAGAACTTCATTTTATGTAGAGTGGAGAGACTTGACCACTCTACAGAGCAGCAGAATAGGAGTGCCTCCCTCTCAGATGGCAGAGTGTCTTCTATCATCACTAAGAATTCTAAGATGGAAAGAACTACATCTGCAGCATGTGCAACACATGGTAAGTTGATTATTTAAGAACATAGTTAAAGTCCACACTCCAAAAAAGTTGCCAGTATTATCACTGGTCCAACTTGAACAACTTCAGTTAAACAGCCTCAAACAAGCTCAAAAGCAGCCTCACTGATTTCTTCCCTAAAATCCATTTCATAAACCAGTGTTCAGACTAACTTCTGCACCACTAAAGCTATACATTCTGTGATAAAAATAAAAAATATAGAAAAAAAAATATATACTCCAAGAAAATTACCATGTTGCTTAGACCTATCTTTAAGAACATTCCTGGCGTGTTTCCCCACAAGGGTAGGAGGTAAAGGTCAATAATGTCACAGGCTGCCTTGAATTTTTGCAATACAAAATTAACATGGAACAAGTCCAAAGGAGGGCCATGAGGATGATCAGGGACTGGAGAACCTCCTGTATGAAGACAGGATGAGAAAGTTGGGGCTGTTGAGCCTGGAGAAGAGAAGGCTGCATGGCAATCTCATAGCAGCCTTCCAGTATCTGAAGGGGCCTGTAGGGATGGTGGGGAGGAAGTCTCCATGAGGGACTGCAGTGAGAGGACAAGAGGTAGCAGGTTCAAACTTAAACAGGAGAAGTTTAGATTGGGTATGAGGAAGAAATTCTTTCCTGTAAGGGTGATAAGGCAGTGGAATGGGTTGCCCAGGGAAGTTGTGAATGCTCCACCACTGGTGGTATTCAAGGCCAGGCTGGACATAGCCTTGGGTGGCATGGTTTAGTGGGAGGTGTCCCTGCCCATGGCAGGGGGGTTGGAACTAGATGAGCTTAAGGTCCTTTCCAACCCTAACTATTCTATGATTCTAAGTAATTCTCATGTAAAAAAATAACAGCATATTTATCTTACTGCATTCAGAGACAAGCCTCAATTTGGACAGTTCCCAGAATAACATTAAGAGCAGCATCATAAATGTCATGTCCCCGCTGAACTCATGTGCAGCACAAGAAATTTTGAACTTGTAGATAAATTATTTTTCTCTGCTCATATCCTCAACTGCAGCATTCTTCTATCCATACAACTTAGTTTCCTCCTTCTGTTTAATTATCCTAGGAAAATTTCACATTTTGAATACTCTTTTTCAAAAGAAAGCAGTCCAAAGCTACCTCAGTCTCTATTAAAATAGAAGTTATGACAAGAAAGGAAAATGTAGGAACTGTTTTCATTACCTTAATAAAATGGGATATATGACCTCCTTTACAACCAGGGAAGGAGCACAAATATTAAATCTTCTTTGATTACCCACATCCATATAAACCACTGCCTAGCACATCCATGAAGCCCTTTACATCCTAAGCAAAGCAAGTTCAGTTCCCAGTTACCTCTCCTAATAACTTCCCCATAACACACCTTCAGCAGACCTGTATTTGTTAAGGAGCACCCTCACTACACATACATAAGGGACTAAACATTAGTCTTGTAGGCATCAAGAACCAGCAAATTGAATTTCCATGTCCACTCAGCATTCCTTGCCACACAAGGGGAAGAGAATAAGCCTGGATTCCTTTCTAATGCAGGCTGTGTCAGAAAGGATCTGAGGGCTCCCGTCAAGGTGCAATACAACAAGAAAGGATAAATGCCATAACTGAAACACAGTGATATTAAATCCCAGATGAAGCTTCGGGTATTCCTCTGCAATCAAAAAGATGCAAGAATTGGACAAGAAACCTGAACATTCTCATCAATGTGAGAATTTTCACACATTTCACATATTTCAGAACTATCTCTACATATTAATCTAGTTCTCAATCAACATGGTTTCGTCTTCACAGTCAGGAAACAGAAGTGTTGAAAAGAAGGGAGTCACTGTTGTTTTTTGAGCAAAATATTTATTTCTCTCTCATTCTCTCTCAACCCTTTTAAAACCAATACAGCAAGGGGAAAGAAAAATACCAACAAACAAAACAAATCCTTTGCCTTCACACCAAATCAAGTATCTCACAGCAAAGCCATAAGAGGATACTTTGCTACTGCAGATCAGACACCGCTGAACCAGATGCCATGGTTTTGAACATGCTTTTCACATGTTTCATTTAACAATTCACAATTATTCTCATTATCAATTGACCATGGTATAGAAGGTGCAGGAGGTGGGGAGAAACCGAGCACTCCAGGACTGGATATACGTCAAGGTCATGAGCACACACAGGCATATGTTTCCCAGCAGCAGTATTACAAGATCTGAAGGTACCTGTGGTCTCAACTCTAGTAGCTGAAAAATGCCTTAACTGATCACAGGAAGAAGCTAAGAAAGAGCTATTAATGTGAGTGTTATGCAACTAGTAAGCTTGGTTCAACGTTTGAAATGTTCTAGGTAGATTCATTTAAATCACAACAGATTCTCTTCCTAAATTACTGAGTTAACCATACCACCTAAACCCAGTCTTAATAGCTTCAGCCCATTCTGTTACATCTCCTTTTATTAAGAAAATAAGCAGAGCATAAGTTTTTCAGGGAAGGGACTGCATGTCTGTTTCAAACCAAGAAAGACTGAACTGCATTTAGTGAGAGGAATACACCTGCTACGAGACTGCCAGAAAGGCTTACTTTTCACTAAGTGTTCAGACATACCTCCTTCCTCAGCCCGAACAGCAGAAGTTAGTATTTTAAGTGCCGGAATTTATCTAGTTTATCTGAGCCTTGACAAAAGATGGCTAAAGTTTGCTTTTGCAGGGGAGGAGGACCTATAAAAGTATGACAGAAGTACAAAAGATAGCTGTTTGCTGAAATTCTGAGTTCCTCACAAAGCTCTGCTTCTGTACACAATTTAGTTCAGATATTTGAATCATGGAGGGGAAGAGAAGGATGGGAAAATCTTAAACAACAAATCAAGCACAGATATCAGTAAAATGTAATGAACTACAAAGCTGCTGAAAAAGTAGTCTAAAAGGGAGCTACGTATAGAATCTCTCTTCAGAAAGGAATACCTCATACTAAATAGTCCAGTGAAATACTGAATGAAAACTCCGAAAACATACAGATCTCATGTGTAAGGAGAGTTAATACATTACTACATTTGACAGACACTATTTTGAAAAAAGCAAGTGAAAGAGTGTGAAATGGCTACTAAATCATTCCCCTTCACAACACAAGGCCAGTCAGGCCTGCAACAAAAACTACTACTGTAGCTGATCAGCCACTGACAGACAACTCTTCACTTCAAAGCACCTGAACATGTAAAGCAACAGCCAATTTTACTACAGCATATAAGTTATGCAGTGATTGATAATCAAATGCATCTCACAGCATCAGTAAGCCAACCATCAGTCAAAAAATTATGGGATCAAGTTCTGAAGGCCTGATGTAATGCATCACTGATGGAAAAAAAAAAAAGAACCCAAAAAAACAGACACAACACAAAATCCCCAAAACAAATAAAAAACCCACAAACAATCCAAAACACCACAACAGAAAGCAAGACCTATTTTTTTTAAATATATAAACTTCAAAATATTAATTTTAGTTTTTTCTTACAAATGACTTGTTCACAGGATACTTGACTCTTCATAACATTGCTGTGAACAGTTCTGTTAGGAAAAAAATGAAACTAGGAAAATTCTGCAGTAACACCACACAACTAAATTAATTAGTTTCCAATTCCAGTTAAAGTTGAAGCAGTTACAGGTCTCCAAATCCAAGATATTCCCTTGCACTGAAATACTGCCAAAGCATCCTTAATTTCACTATCATTCTAAAACATCTGAGAGGGCTAGAGAGCATGACTCTGGATGCTATCAAGCATGTGCATGGGGCAATACAGCTTCTAGGAAGATTCCATTAGGAGTTGCCCACTTGTATCCCACAACATCAACATGGACTCTGATGCAGAACTTAGCCTAAAGTCTTAAAAAACTCTCTATATAAGATAGATAAAAACCTCAAAATAGATTTGTTTGTTCCAAGAGGCTTAGCTAGAACTTCAGTACTAGCACGTGTGCTTATAGTTTCAAACATAAATATAGCCATTTTAAAACTTTGTTCAACCTGTTGTTTAAAGCATCTTAAAAAGTATACCTGATCCTGGGCGATTATTGACACACGAGAATGCAAAGCGCAAACACTATTATGCCTTAAACGTCCTCTTTCATTCTATCTTAGACAAGTTTTGGAAAAGCATCTAATAAGATATTAGTAGAAGAAGGATGTGACCACTACATCCAGAGTGGATGCCCTAAAACCAGGGAAGGGACAAAAGCTGGAAACAGAAGCATGGTAACAATTGGAAAACTTTGTGCTGTGCTGCAAATATTAAATTCATGGGGGTTTTATATTTTGTATTTTCAGAAATTAAAAATACAAATTTGTCCAGCAAAGAACTGGCTGATGAGTTCTCCTACCCACTAACAAGAACTTTACAATATTCTAGGTAAGATTAAAGTAAAGCAACTCGGGTTACTACTTTACAGCTATTAATGCGTTGCTTACCTTCCATGCAGCCAAAATAAATATTGTACCTAATTTAGAAGTGAATAGCTGTGTAAAACACACAGGGTTTTTTTTCTCAAGTTCATCCAGAAACAACTCTTTGAGTCTTTCACTCAAAGAGCAAACTCTTGTTTTGACCACGCATCCTTAACTAGCACATTATTAACCATTAAGGAGATCCCATTTTCATGTATGTAAGGGTCATGGTATGATGCTTTAAGATTTCACCTCTGATTTCATCTTTGAAACAAGATTATCAGTTAACTTTTAAGCACTGGCAACTTTCATATGTCACCACTGTTGGAAACATACTGAAAATGTCAAGAAAAAGGTCACTGAAACCAGCATGGAGAAAGTAAACCAACTTTAAAGGACTATTACAAAGTATAAGCATTTCCCTTTCAGAAATTGAGCAGAGGGATTTATCTATCCTTAAAAATTTATTCTAACATGTAAATCATTTGATTAAATAAATTGCAGGTTCATTCTAGCTTAACTAACTTCTTAATTCTCCATTTATCCATCAGTCTTCAGAATCACTTGTACCACACTCTAAAGTGAAATGGAAACATTTGACACATCGTAAATATATTAAGAGAACAAGCAAAAAAGATCAATTAAGACAAAGTTACAAATGTATTCAAAATAACATACTCTGAATGCTTATGAGAGTATGAATAATAGACGTACATATGTAATTTCCCAGAAATTTGGTACTGTAACACTGTATTTAATTTTAGTGACATGACTTATGCTTTCTACGTGCAGACTCATGAAGACTGAGAAATTTTATTAGGCACGACCTACTGTGAAAGAAAGAAGAAACATGAAATAAGGAGAAGAGCAGTGATGTTGCTCTTCAAAGATGAACTCCTCATAGAGTATGACTAGAATCACAGAATCATAGGATAGTTAGGGTTGGAAAGGACCTTAGGATAATCCAGTTCCAACCCCCCTGCCATGGGCAGGGGCACCTCCCACTAAACCATATCACCCAAGGCTATGTCCAACCTGCCCTTGAACACCACCAGCGACGGAGCATTCACAACTTCCCTGGGCAACCCATTCCACTGCCTCATCACCCTTACAGGAAAGAAATTATTCCTCAGATCCAATTTAAACTTCTCCTGTTTAGGTTTGAACCAGTTACACCTTGTCCTCTCACTGCAGTCCCTCATGGAGACTTCCTCCCCACCATCCCTGTAGGCCCCCTTCAGATACTGGAAGGCTGCTATGAGGTTGCCATGCAGCCTTCTCTTCTCCAGGCTCAACAGCGCGAACTTTCTCATACTGTCTTTACACGGGTTAGAACTAAAGTCCTAGGCTGCACCTTACCACAAGATACAAACATCAAAATATAAAAATAGCCAAGCCTTCGCTATTTCAATCATATCAATGCCCCATTCTGCATATCACTTCACTGCTTGTCTTACTTCCCTTAGCATTATCATGTTCATCCAAACAATACGAAGGAACTTGGACCTGGAGGAGCTTACAATCTAAGAAGTAAAACAAGATCCATCTTCCTGCAAAAGCTTTAATCAGGAGACGGTTTAGTGATGACTTGCACAGTTACAAATAGAAACTTGCACACCTCTTCACCATTATACACATTGTTCTTCTGGATATCTAAATCACATAAGGCCTACTGTCCCAAAAGGAAATTATGCCTGAAGCATGTGTCAGATTAGAAGACATACACAGAAATGGTTAATCTACAGCACTGTGGATTTGGGGCAACCAAGTACGAGACAGTAGAAAGACAAGTTGTA
>JASSUY010018573.1:0-12100 GCA_032466535.1 Forpus xanthops | reverse complement strand
TTTCTCTCTTATGTGTGGACAATGCTGCATTTTGAATATAGATTTAATTCCCAATTATCCCAAATTTCCTCATTATTTCACAATCAGGGATTTGTGTTGGAACCGGTCTTGTTCAGCACCTTTTTTGTTGACATGGACAATGGGATTGAGTGTGCCCTCAGCAAGTTTGCTGATGACACCAAACTATATGGTTCAATTGATGCACTGGAGGGAAGGAATGCCATCCAGAGGGACCTTGACACGCTTCTGAGGTGGGCTAATGCCAACATGATGAAGTTAACCATGAAAAATGCAAGGTCCTACAGCTGGGTGGAAGCAATGCCAGGCACAGCTACCAGTTGGGCAGAGAAGAGATTCAGAGCAGCCCTATGGAGAAGGACTTGGGGATGCTGGTTGATGAGAAGCTCAACAAGAGCCAGCAGTGTGCACTTGCAGCTCAAAAAGGCATATGTATCCTGGGCTGCATTAAGAGGAGTGTGACCATCAGGTAGAGGAAGGTGATCCTGTCCTTCTAATCTGTTCTTGTGAGACTTGGAGTATTGTATACAGTTCTGGTGTCCTAAATATAAAAAGACTTGGAACTGTTGGAACAATATAAATCGAATATAAAAATATGCTTCTAATAATATGATAATAATAGCTATATTAAAAGCTACTCTCTTTAGCTAGGAAAATCTTTGCAGCCATTGGAGGACTATCCAAATACAAAATGGGACATTGCCATCTTAATACGACATCATCCATAGAAACTGTTTCCCTTATCCAGGAACTTTAATGAACTAAAGGATTTGGGCAGACCAATTCTTGATACTTAATCAGTTTTGAATGGAACTTACCAAATTTCATCTCTGTCCTCCCTTTTCTTCATGCTAATTTAAATGTGGAAAGTTGACTATAGCAAAGAGATAATTTCTTATTACTTCTCTTACTCATTTATATTTTTATTAACCTGATTGTTACCCCCTGCCTCCTCTGCTGTGGCTTTGTTCATCTGGTTTTAAGTTCCTGAGAAGTGCACGTGTCAGCATTTTGTGAAGTCAAGCCTGTAGTGGTTTACCAGTTTTTCAGAGGAGCACAATATCTACCAAAGAATCTCAGATAGTAGCTGCATATTTGTGAAATCACATTTTAAGACAATAGAAGTGCATATAATTGACTATTATCTCATTAGATGGCTACTCTACAACTAGTAGTTGCTTCCACAGACATCAGAAATGACAAATGAGAAGACAAAGGTGTCAGTAGAATTTTTTGTCAAAGGAAAACTGAAAACTGAGATAAACTGTAACTGGACAAACTAGCAAATGCCCCTTAAGCTTTTCCACATAACTCCAGGTTAAGGAGCCCTATCTTTTGCAGTTGCTTTCAAAACAGAATATTTTCCCTCCTCTCATGAATTTTGGTGTTATTGAAAAGTGAAAAGGCAAAGCACAGGATAAGAACAGTGTTTTCCTATTAGCTCTTATTGTTATAATATGCTATATTGGCTCTTTTTAATAAGTATCATTAAAGAATTTTAAAGAAGGGAGAATGTCTCAGTGACTACAGTACAGTCATCTCTGCCAGGTGGAGAAATCACACTTCATCAAATTATTTCTCATGGATTTAGGGTATATCTCTCGCATTCTCATCCCTTCAGCTTCTTCATTTAGTGATGAAATTATATGTCTGGAGAGATGGAGTTGTTGAACAAGTTTGTTTCTAAACTTTTCTACAATTACAACTCGCAAATATGAAAATGGATAAAAAACAGTTGAAAGCTGCTTTGTGTTTCTGTTGCTTTCAACATGAAGGTTTGTATCTCTTCTCCACTCCATTTTTCACACATGGAGGAAAAACTTAAAAAACTGGAGACATACCGATGTATTTTTCTGAAATAAGTTTACATGGTGCATTTGGTAAATGTATTCAAATTTTCTGTTCCCGATGTAGTATTCTGTGTTTATCCTGTTTCTAACTCACACTCAATAATGTTCAATTTTCTTCTGAAAGTAGAGTGAAAATTGTAGGAGAGGTAAATTAAGAAACATGATTGCTATTTATAATTTAATATTGTATAAGTATAAACTAATTAAGTATTACAGTGTCTAATTCATCCATAAACGAGAGAACATCTGCTGTTGATTAATTGCATCTCATAAACATTCAGTTGCTGCACATTTAAGTTAAAATGTCAAGGAAAACAGTAAACATTTGTGTTTTTTTTTTTTTTTTAATTGAACATGTACACAATCAAAAGCAGCCTGAAGACCCCCATACCCATCTTCAAAAAAAAAAGAAAGACTCGATGAAATATGTTTAGAAATCACTTGGAATATTCTCCTACTCATACCCTGTTGATTAACACTTTGAAAGTCTATCTTTAAAACACTTTCCAATTATGTGATCTACAAATTACTGACTAAAGCTAGTCCCATTTTTTGTCTTTTAATGAATTTTTTGAGAGAGTGTGGTAGCAGACTGACAAGGATTTTCTCTCTTTCACTTTAGGGCAGCACATAAAATTGCTCTGATAGACTTCCTCATTGTGTTGCAGTGAATTTAATCCTTTGTGAATACCTCTAGGAATGACAGAATAGTGATTTACAGAGACAGCCAGTTCTTAGACAACTAGTCTCTCCCAGGATAATGGATTTTATTGTATGGTCACGATAATGTCTGAATTTATCTGAGACAACTCAAAATTCATTGATTTAGTGGGCATAAGAAAGAAGAATTACTTTTTACTGATTATTAACAAGGACTACCCAAGAACAAAACTATTTGCTTAGCAAAGAAAAGCCTTTTTTTTTTTATGTTTGAATTACTGTGCAGTACTTCTGAACCTTTTTAGTCCAGTATCTGCTAATATTATAATTATAAATGATGGCTGGCAACCCACCACTCCATTTTATTTGTTCTGGTGAAGAAAATGCTATCCTTCTAATTGTATTACACAGGAATAAATGACAAGTCAGTGAAACGGTAATAATGAGGAAAGCCCCTATGCACTCGTGCTTTATTAACATACACTGAATAACAAAATTTGTGTTGTTATACTTTATGGTGATACAATGAGAAGGAATGCAGAAGCTATAGCTGCCTTCCTCCTCACAGTGTAAAAATGTGTGAAACATAATTGTGAAATTTACAGTTATTTATTTATTTAAGACAATGTTTAGTCTACCAGACACTAAAATATTCTTACCCTGAAATAACTTCTTTATACTCTGGTTGCTTTCAGAGAATAAAAGTTCAGGAAAAACAAAATATTGGAGAGCTAAAATTGAATTTAAAAGATAGGAAATATAACTATCTTAAAGTGTACACTTTCTTGGAATCAGGTATGAACAACTAATGGCATTTGCACTGATAATTCTGCATAATTCATAGAATCATAATATCATGGAATAGTTAGGGTTGAATAAGAACTTAAGATCATCTAGTTCCAACCCCCCTCCCATGGGCAGAAACACCTCCCACTAAACCATGCCACCCAAGGCTATGTCCAACCTGGCCTTGAACACTGCCAGCGATGGAGCATTCACAACTTCCCTGAGCAACCCATTCCAGTGCCTCACCCCCGTTACAGTAAAAAATTTCTTCCCTCAGATCCAACACAGTTGGTCTTCTATTAATAAGCCTGGCTTTTAGATGGATGTTTTGTAAAATTATATGAACTTTTTTAAAAAAGCCAATAACCACTACCCAAAACCCAAACCCAAAAAAATCTCTGAAAAATGGGCTTTGTCAATTTATTAAATTTTTTAGAGTGTCTTTAAGTGTGAAGTCTACTGATGCTTAATAGAAATGACCTGTCTGCTCACTTGAGAATAACACATTTATTCTAAGGCTGTATAAAAACTGTATAAAACCTTTGTAGCCTACTTCATCCTTGTTGTTACATGGTCATAGCAAATGATCTTTAAGGGTATTTATTTGCTAAGTTTGTATACGTTAAATTCACGTTTTGGCAGTTCCTGCTCTTTGATAGTGCAAAGTTGAATGAGCAAATAATGCTGGAAAAAACTGAAATGCCAAATTTTTAACAGAGCTCAGTCATTATTAAATGATAGTTTATGACCAATTTCATACTTTAGTAAAAAGTACACTTTGAAAACAATTTCACATCATCCATCTTGTTTTAAAAGTGGAATTGTTAATAATTTTTCTTGTCTCTTGAATGATGGACTACCTTTTTACCAGTTTATTGCTTATATAGCAGTGCAGAAATTACTTATATCCTCCAATATATCTGCAGAATGGGACTAAAGAAGTCGCCATTTGCACAGCTTAAGATGTGAATTCTGCGGTTTCCCTGTAATAGTCACCTATCCAGTGGGGAGCTCCTTTGACCAGAGGCTTAGTCTTTAAGGAAAGCATAAACTGAACCTTCACTGCTATAACCAAAATTGCAGAATTGCATAGTTGCAGAGGCTAAATCAGTCAAGCCTTAGCTAGAATGTGTTCAAGCCAAATCTAGAAATGAAATGCTAGATATTTTTTTTTTACATATGACATCCCTTTAAACACTTCAGACATGAATTGGATGCCTGTGGTCAAAAAGGTTTCGTTGCATGTTTTTTGTAGACATAGCTTTAGTTTCCAGTATAGCAATGATATTTATTGGTTTCTATCTTTATTTTCATCTTAATTCTGGCAGTCCCTAAGACATATTTATGAGTTCTTTCCTGCCTTGAAGCACCTGGGTTTTGCTTTAGGATATATGTAAAGCAAAAAGTAAAGCAGCCTGATCTCTAAACTGTTTTCTAGCCAGAAGAGAGTAAAGGAGAAACAATGAATTTTCTCCTAAGTTGGCCAAACAAAGTGAAAAACCCAACAGAGCATGTATATTTCTTTGTCACAGCATTCATGGCATTCTCAGAATTACATATTTACTGGATATTGTGATTTTACATCAGCTGTGATGTGCAGTCTGTAACTTTCTGAAGACAAATGAGGCCTCTCATTGATTATGATAGCTCTTTGCTTGCGTTTCCAATTACACTTGTGATTACACAGTGAAAAGACCATGTCCCTTCTCCTCAGCCCCGAAAGTGAAAGTCGAGCGGGTTTCTCTAAGGAAAATACTGTAATTGACAATTTTGCAGAGTAAAGTTTGGCAGGTGATACCTTTCTCCTTCTCAGAGCTTCATATGACCTCTGAGAGTATATAGGTTAGGTTAAATTCTATTTTATTTCTTCTTTCTTGAGCTTTTACTCAAAGATTACTTTTGTCTGTATTCACAGGGTTTGAAAGACATTATTTTGAATAGGCTGTGGCATGAATTTCAAGCAACACCCCATACTCTTTCTCTTAGCTAAATCTAGGTGACTTTGCATAATGATCTAAATCACCCTTTTCTTCTCTGTGAGTTCATGCAATGTCCTTCTGCTGTCTATGGATTCCTATAAGACTGGGCAATGTATGGCAATGAAATATACCAGTAGGTCATAACCTATTTATTTTGCCTGTCATGATTAAAATTCCTTGTATGGACTTGCAATGAGGCTCAAAAAAAATGCAAGCTATATGATTCAAATGTCTTTTATTCTTTATATCAAAATAATCCAGGGAAGAACAATCCCTCAAATAGAATATTTGCTTTAAATCCTCCAGGACTTGATTGCTTTTGTTTTGGTCTTAATGTCATGTAAGAAAAACAACTGTTAACTCTAGTACTGTTTGAAAAACCTTGGATTTGATACTGATTTACATGCACAATAATTAATTATAGTTCTTTTACTGATTAATTTTTCCCCATGCAGAGTCAAAAACTTAAATGTTACATGTGCAATACATATTTATTAAGGTAGGATCTAACATCTTGAAATACTCAGATTTGATTTATGTGCTGCTTTCATTCCAACTTCCTTTTCATTACTGTTTATTTGTAAGTGTATAAAATAGCAAAATTTAGCTGGTTGCACAGTAAAACTGAAGGGGAGATTGGAGTAGGAAAAGAAGCAATAGAACTTTCAAAATATGTATTGTGGGTTAACCCCCATAGGCAGCTAAGACCCCACACACAGACACTGCTCACTCTTCTTACAGTAGGATAGGGGAGAGAAAGGAAAAGGTGAAAGAGAAAACTGGTGGGTTGAGATAAAGAAAGTTTAATAGTAAAAGCAAAACATAGACTCGTAGAAGAGTTTTGGTTGGAACTGACCTTAAAGTTGGTCTAGTTCCACTGACCCTACCACAGGCAGAGATATCTTTCACTTGACCATGTTGCTCAAAGCCCCATCCAACTGGCCTTGAACACTTCCAGAGGTAGGGCAAAGTCTATCAGTTTTCAGCCAGTTCCCCTTGTTCTGTCTCTATAGGCCCTTGTAAAAAGTCCTCAGCTTTCTTCTAGGCCCTCTTCAGGCACTGGAAGGCTGGAAAAAGGTCTTACTTGAACTTTCTCTTCAGGTTGAACGACCTCAACTCTTTTAACCTGTCTTCACAGTAGAGGTGCTCCAGATCTCTGATCATCTTTGTGACCTTCCTCTGGACTTTCTCCAACAGGTCCATGTCCCTCTTGTACTGGGAGGCCCACAGCTGAACACAGTCCTGCAGATAGAATCTCACAAGAGCAGAGTAAAGGGGAAGGGTCACTTCCTTCTACCTGCTGATCATGCATGTTTTTTTGCAGCCCAGCATACAGTTGGCTTATCAGGTCATACCAAGCTTCTCCACAACCAACACCCCAAGTGCTTCTCAGGGCAGCTCTCAGTCAATTCTTCTTCCAGCCTGTATCTGTGCTTGCGATTGCCCTGCCTGACATGCAAGACCTGGCACTTGACGTTATTGGATTTCATGAGGTTCACACATTCCCAATTCTCCATTCTGTCAAGGTCCCTCTGGATGACATCCCTTCCCATCAGTGTGTCAACTGCACTACACAGCTTGGTGCACTCAATCCCACTGTTCATATCACCAACAAAGTTGTTAAGCAGCGTTAGTCCCAATACCAACCTCTGAGGAATATCACTCATCACTGGTATCCATTTGGACATAGAGCCTTTGACCACAATTCTTTGTCTGCCACCATCCAGCCAATTCATTATCTTACAGGTGGTCCATCCACCAAATCCATGCCTATCCAGTTTAGAGAAAAGGATGCTATGCAGAACAGTGTCAAGGGCTTCCCACAAGTCCAGGAAAATTATGTCAGTTGCTCTTCCTTTTTCCACCAAACTTATGAATATGAGGCTGCTTGTCTCTGTCTATAAAAGGCCACATCTGCCAAAGCTGTGCATGCAAGCAAAACAAAATTAATTAATTCACTACTTCTCAGGAGTAGGCAGATGTTTAGCCATCCCCAGCAAAGCAGGGCTTCATCACACATATTGGTTAATTGGGAAGGCAAATGACATAACTCTGAATGAACCCATTCTTCCTCCTTTCCCCCAGCTTTATATGCGGAGGATAAAGTCATATGGTATGGGATGTCCCTTTGGTCAGCTGGAATCAGCTGTCCTGGCTCTGTTCCCCCCCCCTCCAGCTTCTTGTGCACTCCCAGTCTACTCACCTATGTTCCAGGTCCTCATTCTCCCCCCTCCCCAAATCACCTTAATCAATATGAAGAAAATACGGAAACCTGGAAAAGTCATTAGCAAATGCAGAGAAGACCCTATAATGCAAAACAGTAGACAAAACTAATAGATGGAGTTCAATGATACAGCTGTGAAAATATGCAATAAATTTGGCTGCTTTTTTAAAACTATTTAAATTCTTCTGTTTGCAAACCTGTATGATAACTGCTGTCTTGTAGATACATCATATTCTCTGCCCTTCTCTTATGATTTTTTTTTTTTTGTGTGTGTGTGTGTCCCAGGAATAGAAGGGCTTATTTTTCGTAACACTGTGTCAGTTTAAGTTACTTAAGTAAGGAATTAACGCCAACAAGTTATTTCAAAATACCAGGTCATAAGCACTTTTCCAGTCACAGACACTCCACAGCCCTACTATGATACTTGATAAGAACAATACCCAGCAGATTGATCCAACTTTCTGTGATGAAGTTGAAATAGTACTTCAAGAAGCTAAGGAAAGAATATGTCCTCAATGACTTACAAATATTAATCCTAATCTGTGTTCCTTTTTTCAGTAGAATACAGGATAAGGAGCAAAACTGAGATATGGCCTTAAAGCAAGGTATCATTAAAGCTCAGTACAAGGAAACAAACTTTCTCTGTTATCTGCTGCAGAGTGATGTTTGTAGCCTTCATTGCATTTAACTGCAGATCTTTCAAATTCAATTGACAAAACTGTCATCAAATTGACAGAGTATTTCATCTGTTTTGAGATGGAAGTAGATTTGTTTTCTTCCTTGATCTTTTAGGAAAGACATACTTCATGCTAAACCATCTCATATACTGTTTTAAGGGAAGTGATATATAGGGAGTCGTATATTATCTGCCAGCGCAGATGAATTATTTCAGGTGTACATTGAGCAGTTAATTTATAAAGCACTGCCTGTATCACTGAAGAAAGTTGACTATCAGCCAGCGAAGCTATGTTCCTTGTATTAACCAGCAGATGATGAAGTGTCTCATATTCTTAACAGCTATAAGGTTCTGTATAGGCCTACAAGATATAGTTGTCAATTTTCTTAGATAGACAATGTATGGAAGTAAGAAATGCAAATGTGTGGCTTCTCTGCGGTTTTTAGTCACTTGTGCCATTTGTGCCCAGTTGATGAGTTTAACTCAGAATGAACAATAATAACAAACCATGAATTTTACATATATACATAGGAAGAGCTTTTATATATGTTTTTATTCTGCCTTGCAAAATAGAAATGTGACATTAGTTTCTCTTGCGGGGCCTCTACTGCAATTTGTATGCTATTTGGTAATTTAAACCCTGGAAGCTGAAATAAACTGAGGTTGTACCTGAAGTTTTGCCTAAGTGTACTAGAGGGTTCAAGTATAAACTTGTCCATGATCTAAATATCTTATATGTATATGTATGTGCTAGAACTGAGAAAAATAGTCACGTTAATGTTAAAGTATTTCATAAATGTTACAAATATGGACTAATAGCTACATGATACCATTATTTTGCTTTGGCTTACGTGCAATAATGGCACTGTGTTTATTTTCTATATGGTATTCACCCACAGAAAATGAAACATGTTTAGTTAAGCCATCAAGGCTCAGTTGACTAGTGCAAACTCATTAAGATGCCTGGAACATAATCCTTCATGCATATATATGTGAAAAATCTGGTCCTTGTTAGGAGGGGCTATTTTTTCCTCTTAGGGGATATATACTGAAATTTCTTGGCAACTTCCTCATTCTTACAGACTTTTTTTTCCTGCTAAAATAAATTAAACTTTTCTTTTCCTAGCATATTTTTATGACTTTGAAAATTTGTTTTGAACAATTAAATATAACCTGAAAGTGATCACTTCAAAACTGATTATTGCTTGCTGCTTCTCCCTTGTCAATAGAATAGGTGGACACCTTTGTCATGAATCCAGTGGAAGTTTTATTGTTTTTCAAGATGTTTCTGACATATATCTAACATATCTGGCATATATCTAAACTTACTCCCCCATGCAATGGGTGCTTTCTGAACTTTTGATTAGCTGAGTAAGTGCCTATAATAATAAAACGGTAGGTGTTAAATGCACATTAAATATATTAAATTACTGTGGAGGAGTGAAGTAGGTTATATTATGAAATTTGCAATGCTCTGTTATGGAAACCTATCTAATTCATCTGTATTAGAAAATCCTATTTAGCATCAAGATAATGTCCACAAAACTCTTTGAGTTTTCTTTTAAAAATAGAGTTTTTAAAAATTAGTGTTTGGAGTCAAATTCTAGCATTCTCCACAGTCTTGTTTTTCCTCTAGATGGATACTTCTAGATAGATTCACCTTTGTTTCATGATAGTACAAAAGATGTGAAAGTAAAGGAGAAGAGAAGACATCAGTGGATCTTCCCTTCACTCAGGAAGCAAGTGACAGTGTATCTGGTATCAAGGGAAATACTTCCTGTATACTTCCTGAATACTTCCTATGCATATCCAGTTTGCAAGGCAAAGTCTCTTATTTCAGAAAATTCTGGTAAAAAATGCAAACCCATGAATCAGGTGGTCTTCCCCTCTTTATGGCAGGCTAGCTGTTAAATTTTCAAAGTTAATGTATTCAGATAAATGGGCTGTTGTTTTGGCTGTCTCAGTTCAGGACTGATTTATTTTTATTATTAAGAGACCCTTAGAAGATATCTGCTGTCACATACATGACATTGTTATTCAGTGCTGTGTTTTTGATTTTCTGCCTGGCAACAGCACTGATAATACCGATGTTTTTCATTGTTGCTAGTAATGTTTACTATGGCCAAAGACTTTCTGAGTCTCATGCTCTGCCAGGGAGGAAGAGAAGCCAGGAGGAAGCAGAGACAGCAGACCTGAGGCAAACTGAACAAACAGGTATTCCATACAATACCTGTGACATATAGCATGTCATGCCCGCTATATTAACTGGGGACAATTAACAGGAAGGGCTAGATTGCTGCTTGGGTTGGGCTGAGTATAGGTCAGCAGGTCGTGAGTGGTTTTATTCTCTTCCCTTGTTATTTCCCTTGTCATTATTATTATTGGTGGTAGCAGTAGTGGTTTGTGTTATACCTTAGTTACTGGCCTGTTCTTATCCTAACCCGTGGGAGTTGCATTCTTTCAGTTCTCCTCCCCATTCCTCCGGCAGCAGGGAGGAGGAAGCGGGGGGAGTGAGCTAATGGCTGCATGGTACTGAGTTACCAGCAGGGCTTAAACCATGACAAAAATCTACAATGATCATATGACCATATATTTTGTTCCATACTAGTCTGTTATTTTTAACCCAAGAGTTGTGAACCAGTTTTATTCTTAATAAAAAAAGTGAGTTTACACTCATTAAAAAACTTACAGTGGCTTTTTTTATTTTCTTCAGTCCCCAGCAGAAGTGAACACAGTATTTTGTGCTTTGGTGTTTTTCCCAACAAAGACACAAGCAAAGTGAAGAATGTATAGCATGAAGCCTGAATATTTTTTGGTTTTAATATTGAAGTAACATGGAGTTTTACATGGAATTTTACAGCTGATGCTGATAAGACCAATAAGCAAAATAACTGTGTACTATTAGAAATATGCAGAGTGAAAAATAAATCTTATCATATATTTATATATAGCTATATAAGTAGATTTTATAGTATGACCCAGTAATGCCCAAGACTGGAGCTTGGGTGCTTGCTTGGACATGAGTATTCAAATAGGAGACTATCTGTTTCTGACAAAAAAGTTTACTTCAGGAAACTGGCTTCCATTCTTTGGGTTCAAGATGCTGGGTAGACCCAGTTCTGTTCCCTCTGATCACTGATAGATTTATGCTCTAGATCTACTATGGTTCCCTGAATAAAGAAACTTGAGTGGCTAATTAGGAAGAGACATCAGTACAGTAAATACTATTCTATGGGTGAGATGCTTGGCCCGATTTTGCCCATTGAACCAATAGCAACCAAGTTACTGACGGTGACTGACAGATGGGCTGGAGTGAATCTGAGGAGAGGTGATCCTGAGACAGTATATATCATCTTAGAAACGGCTTTTTGCATTGGGCACTTTTAGCTGCTGCTATCACCTCCTCCTCAGTAAGGCAATGTGGGTTTGCAGCCCGTTTTCCAGTGTAACAAGGTGATGATGTCTTGCTTGCCTCTATTGTGCATTTTCTCCAATGAGATCCCTCTATTTTTTTTTGTGTGTGAAATATTCTCTAGTTCATTGTGTGCTGCCACGTCCTGATGATGCCTCTTAGCTTTGTGTCAGCACCATGATCAAAATATTCATACCGTCACCATTACCGAAACCTTTGGCTGCAGTAGACAATGGACCTGATCTCTGAGAATCTTCCTCTGTAGACTCAGGTGCAGTCTATCTGCCTTCATTTCCATGCAGCCTGTTTGTGCATCTCCTTCTCCAAATTTTAGTTTGTCTGCTTATGTCCATATTTTTTGTGGGAGAGTTTCTAGCTGAGAGAGGACATGGAAAACTACCGGAACTGTTCGAACAAAGCATAGGTTTCCCACCGGACAACCTGGAAGTGAGCGCCTAGCGGAAGTGGAGGGCGGAGCGAAACCCGAGACCATCC
>JASSUY010018572.1:10684-21817 GCA_032466535.1 Forpus xanthops | reverse complement strand
GTCTTTCCTAAAGAGCCTGTAACCTTCCATTCCAACACACCAGTCATAGGAGCCATCTCACCATGTCTCTGTGATACCTATGATATCATGTTTTTTTTGTTTTACTGTCAGTAGTTAATACAGAAGTTTATGCAGGTTAAAAATTCAGCTGCTTCTTCCTTTAGCAGGTGATATAAACAAGAGTAATAATGATACACAGTAAACACCATATGCCTTTCAGAAAGTTATTAATTATGTTGCTGGTTCCTAGTTTGAAGTACATTTTTCATTGTTTGCATAATAATACAGAGCCTTCATATGGCAATTCCAGTCAGTATCATGCTTTTATCAGGTACTGCAGAAATGTCTCTTTTTTCATGAGCACTGCTGCACTATTTACTGATATGTGTGTCTGTTTCATTTCCACAGGTGTGTTCTGTATTCCTTTGTATATCCCTTATGCCCTGACAGGGACGTGGCACTTGGGAAGAGGCCTGTGCAAGACCTGGCTAGTTATGGACTACCTCCTGTGCTCAGCTTCCGTGCTTAACATCGTTCTTATCAGATGCGACCATTTCCTGTCAGTTACAAAAGCTGTAAGAAGAGCTTTTCTAATTATTGTTTTTATATATTGAGATTTCTATTAAGCTCTGAGAGTTCACAATTAACACTAGAAGCTAAATAGTCCTTCATGATTGTACCATTTTTTTCTAGAGAAACATTGATATTTCAATGTTGCATTGGGATTTTGAGATAGGACAATTTCTTGCCTATAATTTCAAAGTTTTCTTCTTGCTATCTGGATTAGAAATGATTTAATTACACTACAGAGGAGGTGGGAAGGTCAAGGTTAGAAAGAGCAGTGGGAGAGTGGAGAACTTGGGACTTTGGTCATTAGAATAGTGGTAATGAAAACTCGGTTGAGTCAAGGATGTGCTTAAGTCTTGGGATAAATTTTGAAAGAAGAGGGTGTGGAGAGAAGTGTGGGATGGACTGACTGAAGATCAGATTGAGGATCTTCATTACCACAGGGCTTGATTGACATGTGCTGATAACAAGCAGGTGGGTGGAAACTAATCCTTTTTACGCAAAAAGAAGGAATAAAAATACATAAAGAAGTAAGAGGTGCTTCTTGAGTATTATCTTTCTTCTGCTTAAGAAGATACCTGAGGAATCCAGTGATAAATATTATCATTCACTATTACTAATCTCTACCTGATGTTTGGTCCAGGTGCAAGACAATCAATGTCCTTTGCTTTTAATGAGTCTGCTAGCTCAAGTAACATGGGCTGTGTCAGTCTGGGAGGTTTTGTTTAGCATGTGCTGTTACAATGCCTAACCTCTTTCTCTTCTTCCCCACTGTTGTGGTTTTGAGGTTGGTTGTTTTTTTTTTTTTAAGCTGAACAATAAAGTATGAAAATCTCTGTTTTTATGAAACAGTAATATTGAAAAATATTCATCAAGTTGCAGGACTCAAAATTTGAGAACTGTAACTTAAAAAGACCTCCGCAACATAACTCAGCTCCATGTTCTTACACACTGTTGCTAGTCTTTATTTACATGATCATATTCTGCTTTTCTTGTTTATGTAATTAAGATGGAGTGAGTACAAAACAGTGTAACATAGTCGTTATCCGAAGAAAAGTTATGCTTCTTCACAGACTTGGGATGCACCTCTGTCTCTGCTGCAAACCTAGTTTGTGGCCAAGAGCTGGTCATTTCAGACTTAACTGTTTGTGAATCTGTGCCGTGCTACCTGTTTTCTGCATACTAAACTGAAATGTTTGTGCTCTCACAAAGGGGTGAAAATTAGTTGTTGCAGAACTGGAGCTGGGATCTGAGCTGATATGATGCTTTAAGATGTAGAGAAGTCTGAATCTTCAGGCTACAAATGTTTAAAACAGAGAATCTAAAGTAATGTGTAAAACACTGCACTAGTGCTCTGTTATTCACTGGTAAAATAGGGACAATGCCCGTCATGCCATATGTGGCTGTGAAGATGCTGTTCATTTATATTTGTATAGCATGTAAGTGCTACCCTAATGAACAGCAGTGGAAGCTGATGAGGAAGGTAGTGCTTCTGGGTGGGAGTAAAGCCTGGGATGACAAATGTTGAACAGTGTGGAGGAAATAGCATTGTCCAGCTTCTCATTTTCATTGTCTTGTGCTATGAAAGATGCAGGGGACCAAGAGCTACAAGTATGTATTGTACATACTTGCTGGCCTATTACAAGGGCAGTTTTAACTCTTGCATTTCCTAAAAATGGATGCTTTTAAATCTTAGTATTTTTTTCAAAGATAGACATTTACTGCTAGAGGGTAATAAATTAATGCAGCCTGTGTAGACACAAAAACATTGATATTTCCAAGTAAGACAATGAGCTGTTTACAAGGTAATGTTTCAATAAAGTTAGGGATGCTAAAGCTTACATGTGGGGTAGATATTTTTGTTATGGCAAGAAGAAACAGTATTAAAAATTACATTATCTAGTGTTTGCAGTCTTACATGACAACCTGTCTACTTTTGGCAACCTGGCTTCTACTTTTGTCTGTTGAGGAAAGAAGTCCCACAGCTGCTTTCACTCTGAGCCTGGGCATTTCATGAATCATAACCAGATTCATTACTGCTATCTTACTATAGTTATGATGAAAACAAGCCATGTCCTTTCATACCTGGAAGCCAAATGGTATTTTAGCCATCACAAATTCTGTTCCTTTCCAAACCTAAGTATTAATCAATCACAGAGCTACAGTATTTGATGAAGAAGACTAATAGGATTTTTCAGGACCTTATGTAAGTGAAGATGTTTAAGGTGTCTGAAGAACTGCAGAACAAAGATTGTATTTGAGTTAAATGCCTGTGTTTTTTTAAGATTGTTGTTCCAAAATGTTGTCTAAATAGAGCATGTCCTTTTCCTTCACAGGTATCTTACAGAGCCCAGCAGGGGATAACCTCCAACCCTGTCATCAAGATGGTGGCCATCTGGGCCTTTGCCCTCCTCCTCTACTGCCCAGCAATCCTCTTCTGGGAGCATGTGGCTGGACAAAACATGGTACCAGTGGACCAGTGCTACGCCGGGTTCTTCAGTAGCTGGCTCTTCCTTCTGTGTGTATCCACCCTAGAGTTCTTCGTGCTGCTGCTCTTAGTGACCTACTTCAACATGAACATCTTCCACAACATCCAGAGGCACTAGTGGGGTGGCAGCACCTGGGACTGTGAACATTCAAGGACCAGTAGCCTGTCCTGGAGATCCTGCCTTGTGCCAAGTCCAGGAGCATCTTCTCCTCCATCAGAAGCAGAGGACAGTGTTTCTTCATTAACAAGGCCATGGAGACCTGCAGTGGCAACTAACTGTTCATCTCCAACGCAAACCAGCTCCACAGCTCTAAAAAAGGACTTTTCTGTTTCTTTCTGCTCAAGGTCTGGTTCAAAACTGCAGCAGGACAAGAGAATAGCAAAGTTGCTTGCCATAATTGTGTGTGTGTTTGCCATTTGCTGGGCCCCATACACTTTACTAATAGATCATTCATGGGGCCTGCCAAAGAGAGTGCATCTGTAAGTCCCTGTATGAAATAACCTTTTGGCTTTTGTGGCTCAATTCCTCTCTGAATCCATTTCTCTACCCTCTCTGTCATATGAGATTTCGAAAGGCTTTCATGAAAATACTGTGTCCCCAAAAGTTTGCAACATTGAGATCACCTAAGATGCCTTCTTTTTAGGAAGTTAAAATAAATGACTTGGAGATAAGGTTCTTCTCTTATATAGTACTATTTTTTCGTAACTATCTTAAGCAGAAGTAGAGAATAAACTTTTGTTTACTAATGGCATTGGTGAAGAGTGAGGCAGAAGTATGCATTTGCCCTGATTTTGCTAGTTTTCAGGCTCTTGTTTTTGTTTTGGATGGTATTAGGCCAGGTTAAACACCATACAGTGCATTAAAAAGAATCACAATTTTTGCTGGATGTCCTTCGTGGTTTGTGGGTTTGAGGTACTTTTTTGTTTTACTTTTCATTTGTTTCGGGTTTTTTAATATAGAGCTGGTACAATGAAAGAATTATCTATTGATAACTCCGTACAGTTTCATTGGAAGGAGTTACCTGTTTGTGTGCGTGTTGAATTATGTATGTCCTACTTGTGAACCCAAAGCTCTCAGTGAAGAAGCAGTTCTGCTACATTTTTGGAAGATTGTATAAGTACTCAAAGGAGCAGCATAATTTTGGTTTAAAAACTATTACAGAGACAAGATTGTGCCCTGTAGTGATTATAATTCAAACAGTGAACAACATGCAAGTGAGTGAACTGCCTAATCAGGCATACCTGTCCTTTTCTAATTTTGATATAGTCCATACCTGGTCTTGCAGGACACAGGACATCTAAGTTAGTAATTCTGGATGATTTTCAGAGAATGAAAGTTTCCATGGTAATGGCATTTTGAGATTGATTACAGTCTTAACGGTGTTTTCCAACCTAGTTGATTTTAGGCTTCTAAATGCATATAATTTAAAATCATCACAGGCATAAATAGTTGTTACTCTTTTCACCAGTAGTCTCTTTTCCTGACACCGGCTGCTTCTTTGGTCATGCTTAAATGATATCTTGTACCAGATTTGTGCACTGTCTGGTTACCTAAAAGATTGACCTGGTTTGGACACATGATCACATTACTGTTGAATTAGTAGAGCAAGCAATGCAAAGTTCATACTGACTTGATGATGTTGGCTGGCTGTGTGAGAACAGACAATACCCTTTTGGGTGTAATGATTTGCAAGTGCAAAGATACTCCATCAAAATGTCTGGAACAAATTTGAACTGGCAGGGTAATTTTTATACCAGATCAGTTCTTTGTGTCCTGTTACTGTGGCATTATATGGATCTTCTCTGCTGCTGGACCAGTATAAAACTGTATTTTTTCTATCATACAGAGATGTCTTAAGCAGCTGTAAATAAAGAAAACAGTTGAATATGCAGTGCTGGAAGGCATGCACAGATGTATTAGAGAAGCCAATGGAGCTTGATTATAAACCATTCCATGTGCCAAAGTTTCTTACCTTGTGTTAGGTGTTGCAGCTCACCCAGAAGGCTTCAATGGATGGGTAAGTGAAAGACACTGATTAACTTTTTTTCTCTCTTTTATGTAATTCTCTTTCCTCTTTGTACATGTATAGAACTTTATAAAATATGGAAAGAAAAATCTGATGCACAGAAAAATGAAGAGCAATAGTCAATTTAAACAGTATTTTTTATCTAATTTGAAATTGGCTGCAGAAGTGTTACAAAAGCAGAATACTTTTTTGCAAGCACAATTCAAACACATCTAAGCAGCTTAATCATAATGATGGGTCTGAGGAGCTTAAATAGCATTCTGTTTAGAGGCCTGGAACTGAAGACTGAACAGTTTTCACACTGGTGGAGGATCATCTTTCACCATTCATTTTCATTATATTTCCTTACCTCACATGGATACTGTTATCATTTCTGAACCTGATTGCTAAGAAGGATACAGCTTCAGGAGGATGTCATTGATTCAGATAGCTGTTTTCACTGTCATGAGATAAGGTGCTGGCATAGATTTTGTAGTGTTTTTCTGTGAGGCTTAAAAAAACCCAAACACACACACTTATAGCACTTATGGAATAATTAGTGTACTAAATAGGCATCTGTTAAACAGAGAAACTGAAGATAGGTCCAAAATGGGAAAATATTTGAGCTGTCTGCTTTTCTATCCCTGTGCTTTTTAGTATAAAAATTCAGTTTGCATTTTGTGTTGCTTATTTTGGAAAAATGGCCTACAAAATTATTGACAAACAAAATGTATCCACATTTTGCACTAATGGAAAGCGAGTTTGTTAGGGAGCACAATGTGAAGCTAATCTGAAACCGCACATTGTGCTACTGGAGTAGTGAAGCTTCTAGAAATCAGCGTTTTCAATGTTATGTATTACACAGTGTTCAAACTGTTTTGTCACAGCACTCGTGTATTTCAAGGATTTGTTGTATTTTTCTAATTGTTGAAAGTTTTGCTTAGTGCTCTTACAGTACATCAAGTAGTTAGTTGCTGTGCTCACAGCATTAAAGCTACCTTGGTCAAGGCTGCATCTTAATTCTTCTCCCTGTCGGACATTTTACAGGGAATAAGATACTTATTCAGTCTTTGTTCTTGGTCACATCTTCCATGCACTGAAACAAATGACTTTGCTTGCCAAGTCTTTCTAAGCCAAGTCTCTGTCCACTCACTCATCCATTTCACCTTTTCATGCCCTTGAGTTTTCTTCTGTCTTTGCAGCTGGTCTTGTAAATACATGGTGACAGTAGGCGAATGACTCTGAGGTTCAACTCAAACCACAACAGTGTTTTTCTAACTTGACCCTCTCAGATCTTAAAAAAAGCAGTAAATAAAGCATACATGTTGAAAAACTTGTGGTGTCATTTGTTTGTTTTTTATTTCTTGGATGAGTATTTAACCCTAACAATTCTCATAATGACTTTCTTCTTTATGTCAGGCTAAGGTTTTTCCTCCACAGAAAGGATGGATAGATCACATAAATTTCCTCCTCAGTCCCTATGATTCAAACTTCAGCATTGATTTATTCCCTAATTTTTAGAAGCAAATGACTCTTCCCCGCTTGTCCATTAATCTAGACATTTTATCAAAGAAGACAACTGAGTTTCTCATGCATGATATATCCTTGGTAAACCCATGCTGATTGTAGCCAATCACCTTTTGCTCCTTCAAGTTCTCAGAAATGCCTTTAAATAGGACTTGTTCCATTATTTTTCCAGGGACCAAAGAGGGGCTGAACTTTTATCCTTGTGGCATCATTAGAACATGGTTGTACCATTTGCCTTTCTTCAATTGTTGGGAACCTCCCTTCATCTCCATAACCTTAGAAAGTGGCCTTACAAGGACGGTAGGTTGTTCTCTCAGCAGCCTTGGGTGCAGCCCGTTGGGTCCCATGGGCTCTTCTTATGGGTCAAGTCCTCTCAAGTAATCCCTGTCGTATTTTCACCTGCTCCTGACAGGTCTCCTCCCTGAACTCATTCACTAAACATGGGGGAGAGGGAGGGAGTCTTAGTGAAGAATGAAGTAAAGAAAGCATTGGGTATCTCAGCTTTTTCTGCATCCACTTTCACTGCATCTCTGGCCCTATTCAAAAAAAGTGTCTACATTTTTCTTAGTCAGCATTTTACTGCTAATGGGGTGGCTGAAGTTCTTTGTGTTGTCCTTGATACCCTTCTACAAGCATCAGCTCTAGGTGAGCTTTGGTTTTCCTAGCATCATGCTTAAGTGGCCAGGCAACATTTCTAAATTCCTCCTCAGTAGCCTGTCTTTGCTTCAAACTTCCATTCTGCTTTTTTGCATTGTAGCTTCCCTCCTTAGCCAGTGTCCTGATATACCTACTTGTTTTCCTGAGAATAGGGGTGGGCTTTTCTTGTGCATGGAGGCTGCTGTTCTTAGAGGCCTGCATGTTCCCTGAGCTCCTTTGCACTTCAGAGCTGCCCCCAATGGGATCCCACCTACCACTTTCCTGAATGAACCTAAGTCTGCTCCTTTGGTCCATTGCCTGTATTGCTACTTTCCTCCCTCACCCCTTTTAACATCTTGAACTCCTCTGCCTCAGAGTCACTGCAGCCAAGGCTGCCATTGATTTCACATTCCTAACCAGCTCCTCTTTACCAGTGAAGAGCTGATCAAGCTGTGTGTCACTCCTATCAGCCCTTTCAGTACTTGTATCACAGAGTTCTCCCTGACACCCTCTAGGAATCTTGTTGACTGGATTTATGACTGCACAGGAAGCTCTAGGCCCTCCTGTGTGTTTCCCAGGCTGTGTTTGGGCTTGCACTTGGGGCAGGTGTCTGTCTGCCACATTTTATTATTCCTGAGGTCTTTCCTGTTCCTGTTTCCCTACATCTTTTGTTTAATTAATTACCTTTAACAATATATTGGTGTTGGAACTAAGTGATCTTAAAGTCTTTTCCAACCCAAATCATTCTATGATTCTGTGATTTCCCTTTGTCCCCCTAAGACAGGTCCAAAGACCCACACCTTTCCTTCCCACATCTTGTCCACTCCCTCTTCCCTTGTTTCATGCCATATATCTTCTCAAACACACAGTATTATGGCTGCAACCCAAAAAGCCAGTTGCAGGATGTGCCATGGTGTTACAGAGATGGTAAGTTGCAGGCATGAGTCACAGTTGGCTGTCAACAAGACTGTCAACTTCTGTGTACTTTTAGCAAAATAAATGGAATTAGTTTATTGCTGCAATGCTTCGTTGTTTCCTGTAGGCTTTATTTCTTCCGTGGTTCTAAATGAACATTTAAAAATAGATGTCTTCTCTTTTCTGCACACATTAGGCAATGGCTTGGATAAAACAGTGGTTTGGTTCTTTTTTTAAAGGGATAATCATAGAATCAAATGTGAAAATTGTGATGAGGAAGAGATACGCTTTCTCACACCTGATGAGTTGAAAAGGTGACATTTTTGCTGTGCATAACTGGATTTTAACCAGCAGCATTAAGGAGTATGCATTTCTTCTTAAATGTAAAACCTAGCAAATGGCATAGCAGCAACAGTGCCTACATTTTAATGTAAGAGAAATAGGATTGTAATAATTTGAATCCTTCTTTAATTTGGACCACTGTGGAAGAGAAAATGAAATCTGTTTTTAGCTTCAGCAGAATTCTTACACAATGAATGCTTACACAATGCTAATATGCAACTGCTTGACTGTGAAAAGAGTTTCTTTTAGACTAACTCTTCTGACCTCAGTAGGTAAGGATCAAACTTTAGGAGAGAAAGAGATAATGTATTTTAAAGTGTACACTTGCTGCTGTTTGTTTTTTTTTTAAGATTTATTTTCAGGCCACTTGGTACATTCAGATCAAGGAACGCTGGAGACTCCAGGCATTGAAGAGTTGTGTTCCATCACCTTTATATTCTGATCTTTTCCTTTGGATGTGCCAGTATGAATCCCAGCCAGTTAACGGATTTGTCTCAGCCTTTTGGATAACTCTGTCAGATAACTACTTTCTTCCCAGACTGAACTGACCTGAGTAGGCAACATGCACAACACTGCTAAAACTCTCCTTATGGCTGGAATGTGGAATGAGACTCGGTCCACACAACCACCGAGCTCCGAGTTTTCCCTGGGCATGTTGGTGCTGCTGGCTTCCCTCCTGGTGCTGCTTGCTTTGGTGACCATCCTTGGAAACACCCTGGTGATCCTGGCTTTCATCATGGACAGAAAGCTCAGGCATCGGAGTAACTATTACTTTCTCAGTCTTGCTGTTTCTGACTTTGCAGTAGGTAAGTCACATCTGTGGAGGCAGGTACTGCTTTTGTCCTGGGAAACTTAGGAGAAACAGTGAGGCTTATTTTCGGGGTGGGTGGTTTCTTCTAAGAGAACTTTTTCCCAGCTGCATCTGAGGGGAGAGTAAGGAACGGTGGAAGCTGCATTAAGTGTTTTAACAGCCTATTATGTGTCAAAATATCTTATAATAAGAAATGCATCCTTTCTCATATAAATATTTTTAAAGGTGCTTCAGAAAAAAAGCGCAACTGTTGTATGTGAATACCACTTGAAGGGGTTGTTTGCTACAGTTTACTATTTACCTGTGCTCCTCCTGTAAGATTGCCATCACACACCTCAGGACATCCTTATATTTGGCAGTGTGACTGTTTTCTTATGCAGCTACCTGTGGTACCTCCAGGTAAATTAGTTACTTCTCTGTAGAGTACTAATGGCTTTTGAGTGTGTTACACTACAACAAAACACTTTGACTGTGGTTTAAAACTGGCTTTAACTCAATGCAATGCAACTTATAGATCAAATGGATTGATGGCAGCAACAGCCTGCTGGCACCTCCCATCTGTTTTCTTTATTAGTCCACTCTTCCCAGAGTGTCATTGCAAAAGTTCAGGAAAGTTGGCCCCTGGAGGTACCATGGAAGGAGCTGTGGTGCATGATGGCAGGCAAAGAGGTGGGGGGGCATGAATGCCTTCGGCGTGCAAGCCAGGGAGACAGTCCATGTGGCAGAAAAAGCCTGACAAAACCATGGTCTTGGTACAGATGTTCCAACAAACACCTGGACTTGAGGCTAGCAGTGAGGTGTTTCTCGCAGACGTGCTTAAGACAATCACAGAGACCAGTATTCACTGAATTACAAGGAGGGAAATAGCACTCATTGACTCACTTCACTTCTGGCAATACTATGCCCCCTAACTGCAGTTTGTTGGTGCTCTGTAATGAAGTGTGCATTTAGACTTTAGGAAATTCTGTGATTTATGCCATTCATCATCTGTGGTGACTAATTCTGGGGCTCACCTCATGCAGCAGAAACCAAACAATGTGTGTGCTGGAACCTTTGCTTCCTGCTTCAGTCAGACAATTTGCTTGAACTGCCATTTCAATACTCAGGTCTTCTGCAAAAGTCTGTTTCATAGAATCATGGAATCATAGAATAGTTAGGGTTGGAAAGGACCTTAACATCATCTAGTTCCAGCACCCCTGCCATGGGCAGGGACACCTCACACTTAACCATGCCACCCAAAGCTATGTCCAACCTGACCTTGAACACTGTCAGCAATGGAGCATTCACAACTTCCCTGGGCAACCCATTCCAGTGCCTCACCACCCTTACAGTAAAGAATTTCTTCCTCATATCAAATCTAAACTTCCCCTGTTTAAGTTTAACCCATTACCCTTTGTCCTATCACCACAATCCTTAAGGAAGAGTCCCTCCCCAGCATCTCCTGTCTTACAGTTTAGTCAAGAGATTTAAATACCTGCCTTCTACATTAGTTCTTGTTTGTGCTTAGTACTTAATGGAGTCTTAAGCCAACCAAGAGAAAACTACTTTATCAATATTATGATGGCCTATAGACCTTTTAAACATAAGACTTTGTCTCTGGGATGTCAGAAAATGCTTTATTTTCTGAAGCTGCTGTGATATTTTGATAGAATCATAGAATAGTTAGGGTTGGAAAGGATGTTAAGATCATCTAGTTCCACCCCCCCTGCCCTGGGCAGGGACACCTCCCACTAAATCATGTCACTCAAGGCTATGTCCAACCTGGGCTTGAACACCGCCAGTGATGGAGCATTCACAGCTTCCCTGGGCAACCCATTCCAGTGCCTCACCACCCTTACAGT
>JASSUY010018570.1:2103-16802 GCA_032466535.1 Forpus xanthops | reverse complement strand
GGTCAGGTGTCCTGTCTCTGCTTCCTCCCGGCTTCTCCTCCTCCCTGGCAGAGCACAAGGCTCAGAAAGTCCTTGGTCAGACCAAAACATTACCAAGCAGTAACTGAAAACACTGGTGTTATCAGAGCAGTTCCCAGGTCCAAAATCAAAACCACAGCACTGCACCAGCTACCAAGAAGGAGAAAAATGACTGCTACTGCTGAACCCATGACAACCTCCCAAATTGTAGAGGTGATGACCATGCTGGGAATGCAAGCCAGACCAGCTTCATTTTCAATGTGTCTACTGTATTACAGATCATTACCACAAAATACAGCAAAACAAGAACCTTAGCCAAGGGCCTCCAGGCGAAAAACACTAAGCAAATACCGGCTGTAAGTAAGGTACTACTTACTGAAACTCTGAGATCAAGAGTAACAACTTTGAGAACCAATGAATTAGCACTGTGAAAATGACTATTAATCCAAAAAAATGAATACTTATCACACATACAATTAGACACACTCTAGTCAGATCTGTAGTTATCTCCACCCTTCATGCCCCACATTAGGCACCACAAAGTACTATCATGGTTTAAGTACAGCCAGTAACTCAGAATAACACAGCCACTCGCTCACTCCCCCACTTCTTCCTCCCCCTACTCCCAGAGGGATAGGGAGGACAGTCAAAAGAATGTAACCCACACGGGTTGATATAGTAGTCCAGTAACTAAGGTACAACACAAAACCCTACTGTGACCACCAATAATAATAATAAGGGAAATAACAAGGGAAGAGTTTACAACTGCTCACCACTTGCTGACTGATGCCCAACCTGTCCTGAGCAGAAATCTAGCCCTTCCAGGTAACTGCCCCCAGTTTATATAGTGGGCATGATGTGCTGTGGTATGAAATTCCTCTTTGATCAGCTTGGGACAGCTGTCCTGTCTCTGCTTCCTCATGGCTTCCCCACCTCCCTGGCAGAGCATGAGGCTCAGAAAATCTATGGTCAGAGTTAACACTACTTAGCAACAACTAAAATCGTTGGTGTTATGTTCCCATGCCTAAACTCAGAAACTCAGCACTGCACCAGCTACCAAGAAGGAGAAAAATGACTGCTACTGCTGAACCCAGGACAAGAAATATTTTTTAATGGCTCTTGGCTTATTGTGTAAGGATGGCTTTATGTTAGATAAACAACAGAAATAATTTTGTTCGAGACAACATCTTTTGGGGATGCTGAAGGTCTTTTGGGTCATGTCTACTAACAGTTAGCATGCACATTCCCCCTGTACATGGGATATCATTCATATGTGCTTTAAGAGGATGCTTAGGAGATGGGTGACACATATTTTACATACACAGAAATTTGAAAAAAAGCAGGACAAACATCACTCAAATTGAAGCAAACATACTTAAGCCCTGTCACCTGTACCCCAACAACCTGTTACAGGTCTTGAAATGGAAGGGAGGTAGGAGAGGATACACTAGGCATCATAATGCTTCCTTCAGTCTTGCACTTAGGGAGAGAGAGACCTAAACAAAGTAGAACTGCCATCTTCAACAGTACATAACCTTTCCAGAATCAACACAAACACACTCCCCTCTCTCCCCCATACACTGCTGGTAGGCTTGAGCAAACTGATTGTACATCTAGCTCACATATTTCTGCTTCTATCTCAGCAGTCAACACAGAATCAGTTCAGTTGTGCTTACCAGCACTGTACAGGCATACTTGCAAGTCACTCTCTTCTTTAGCATGATCACCAAGATATTTTGGCAACAATCTAGAGGTTAAGTTTAATAAAAAAAGACCACAGGAAATGAAGAACAGGGTTAATTTTCTGAAACATCTCCTAGCTCTTTTGGTGCAGAAGAGCCTGGTAAAAGTTTTCATTTTGATTAGAATCATTGCTTCAGGATCATATACCAAAATTCTCCAGGGTTTTGACCCTCCAGTTTTTTTGATCCTCCAGGTCAGATCTCTGTGATACCCACCAGCCAAAGTCCAGTATACAATCTTATCAGTTGCCTCCAGAAGTGGCTTATAATTCAAAAATTATGCTGTGCACCTGCAGCCTTTAACTCCACTCCTGCAGTCAAGTTATTTGCATTTTTATTCAGTCTTAAAGCGATATTACCATGTGCCAGAAGCCCATACTGCTGTAATCCCTCAGCCTTATTGCTCTTTTAAATGTAACATTTAATCAATGACAAACAGCTGACTGGATAATCAATGTTTCATTGCTACCAACAGCTCTTTTAGGTAGCTCAGGAGAAAATAACGTGTTCATGGTTATGGGTAATCAGCTCTGGAAGGCGAGGATTTCAAGGAAAGATTTATATTGTTGTTGACTAAATACTGAGAAATTCCTAGAAGTTAAGAAGTTGAGCATGAGCTAAACTATGATAGTATTTATGCAACTGGATTTTTCATTAAGACTTTTTGGCTATTACCATATAAAATAAGGATAGCTCCTTAGTTAACTTGGAAGCAGACTGGAAATCAAGGTTTTATTGTCCTCTGTCTACCATTAGGCACCCAACATAACAGCAATTTTGGAAATGTCTTAGGCAGCCAACATGATATCTGCATACTATTTAGTCCCATGACCTGCAGCAAAGCACAGGCTAGTGTTCCTAAGACAGCAAGGACCGTAGTCAGTTAACATTCAGTTTTACAGAGTTTATCAGCTCTATGTCCCTGCTCATTGCAGGGGGTTTGGACTAGGTGACATATGAAGGTCCCTTCTAACCTAAACCATTCTATGATTCTAAATTGGCCATGTGACCATGCCTGGTTAGAAATCTGTCTGACTTACTTTTGGTTTTGGGGAGGAGTCTAGAGCTCATTTCTCTTGAAATGGGTCCTCCAGCGCATCCCCACTTCAACTCTTTTCTATACTGTGAGAACAACTTCCCTAGAGAAGATGAAAGAGGCAAATTCAAACTCCTGATATCCTGATACACATGAATGACTAAACCAGCACTTTCCAAATGGAGTTAAACACCCCCCAGTGATCAGTAAGCATTAAGTAGCTGCAGCACTTCAGTTCTGCAGGGGCAAAGGAGTAATAATAGACTATAGATTACCAACTGGCAGTGTTAACAGCAGTGAGACACTGATAAACACTTTCAGGTGAGGCAGTGGCTATTTCCCAGGATGGAAGGTCCTGTTTGTAATCATTTTACACCTGCATTCCAAAATATTATCCCTGGGGGCAGGAGGACACAAAGGCATGTGGAGACAGAGAAAACAAAGGGAAGACAAAAGGGCACAAGAAACTCCATGCATTATAAAAGTGTTGGAATTAATAAATAAGTTGGTTTGTATGGTTCTCCAGGTTTTTTTAAAAAAGGAAAATTGATGTAGGGACAGGAAACAAAATGAACCATAAGCATTGTACTTCAAGACAAAAGGATTATTCTGAACAAAAGGGGAAGGCTCACAGTTACTAAACTTTCATGATTTAGACTGTGTAATATTATTATAGAAGTGATTTGTAGTCAAGAATCTACAAAAGAAAATAAATTAATGTAACTTTCCAAGGCAAGCATTGTTACCCTTATTGTGGCATAGGACAAAGCATGATAAAAAGACTATTGATATATAGCCATTATTTATGTAATATCTAAAAATGATTGGTTTTAACAGACTTCAATGACTGCCTAGTTTATATAGTCATAAACATGTCTGAAAATAGCTGTAGCAGCAGTGTTCTGATAGGACTTCAATCCTCATGTGCCTGATTCTTGTAGCTCTTTGTGTTCCCTTTTGTGGCCATGCAGAAACACCTCATGGTCTTTGTCATAACTGTATTACTCTGAAACACAGTCAGATGGCTACCCATCCCACAAAAAGCAGCATGCACGGATAGAGTAGCTGCTAACTTATCAGAAATACATTTCAAGACATCAGCAGGGACAAACATGAATAACCTATGCTCTTCATGGAAAACTGCTGGCAGTATTTCAAGCCTAGCAGTTGTTTTATTTTGTCAAGGCTATCTTCACAGAAATAAAAAAAAAAAAAAGAAAGAGAATTTGAAACTCATGCCAACGTGTTCCAACTTATATACTGTAAATTGTCATTGGTATAAATCTATATTTTGTCACCTAGGTCCAAGTGGCTTTATTTCATCACCCATAGCTATTACAGGCTTTGACATGAGACAGAGGTACAAGATTCAACACCTCTATAAATCATAACATATTTTATTTACACACCTATTTTCTGTGTAAAGCCTTAAGCTTCTGAAACATGACAGTACCGTTGTCCTCAGCCGAGTCTGTCTCCAAATATATGATACAGTTAAAGGAAAAAAAACTCTCATGAATACAGTGGAAGCATGTTAAAGGTATTTCATTGGTCTTCTAAAATTGCTTCAGAGAAACAAAAAAAAGAAGTCACGTCAGGTCTCTAGGTGAAAAAAATAATTATACCAAATTAACCCAGTATCCTGGGTTCAGCAGTAGCAGTCATTGCCCAGGTTATTCACAACTGTGGAACATGCGCTGCAATTAAGCAAGCTAAAGGGTTAAAGCCTTTCTGGTATGGAGGACAATGGCTGAATTAAAAATATGGGGATGCCTGGCAGATTGATTTTACCACACTCCCACCAACCTGCCAAGGCAAGCACCACATGCTTACCATGGTGGAAGCAACTACCAGATGGCTGGAAACACATTGTGCCCCACAACACTGCCAGGAACACTATCCTTGGCCCAGAGAAACAGATTTTGTGGTGACACAGCACCCCAGAGAAAATTGAAGTAAAAAATGGGACCCATTTACGGAACAGCCCTATAGACATTTGGGCGAAAGAGCATGCCATTGAGTGGATACATCGCATCCTTCACCATGCACCAGCCTCTGGGATAATTGAACGGTACAATGGGCTGTTAAAAACTACACTGAGAGCAATGGGTGGTGGAACTTTCAAGCACTGGGATACACACTTACCAAAAGCCACCTGGCTGGTCAACAGCAGAGGATCTGCCAACAAGGCTGACCCAGCCCAGTCAGGTCTTTTACGTACTGTAAAGGGGTATACAGTTCCCGTGGCACACATAAAGAATTCACTGGGGAAGACAATCTGGGTTATTCCTGCTGCAGGTAAATGTAAACTCACCTGTGGGATTGCTTTTGCTCAGGGACCCAGATATACATGGTGGGTAATGGGGTAAGATGGGGAAGTCCGATGCATACCTCAAGGGGATTTGATTTCAGGGGAAACCAGCCAATGAATTCAATTGTATGCTGTTACCTGCTACGTAGCACTTTTATGGCCCACCAACCAGATGTTTTCAGGTCATCAGCGAGGGGCTCTGACTTCTCTCTGACCATCATTCCAACAAAGAATGAACTTTGACAAAACCAGACAAGCTCAGCAGTGACCAGACAAGTTCTGCGGTGTCATCAGCAGGCAACAATTCAACACTTCACACTTTTTGTCTCTACTGCTCGGAAAGACTGCTACAAGAGATGGAGCCTGACATCATCAGCTCAGCAGCTTTATAGCGATTGGTCCATGCACTAAGGAATGATATCTCTCTTTTTTTGTGTCTGTGGATGTACATATATATATATGAGACAAGAGTGATGGCATATTGAAAAATGTGGGATCTGAGCATGACGTGAACAGTATGGAATAAAGGGTGGATACTGTCCTGGGTTCAGCAGCAGCGGTCTTTTCTTCTTAGGAGCTGGTGCAGTGCTGTGTTTTTTTGAGTTTCAGCCTGGGAACAACGCTGATAACACCAGCGTTTTTAGGCGTGTCTGACCAAGGACTTCCTGAGTCTCATGCTCTGCCAGGAAGGAGGGGAAGCCAGGAGGACAGAGACAGGACACCTGACCCAAACTAGCCAAAAAGGTATTCCATACCACAGCACGTCATGCCTACTATATAAACTAAAAGGCTAAATAAACTAAAAAACTAAAATAAACTAATAAACTAAAGGGCTAGATCACTGCTCAGGTCTGACTGGCTATTTTTTGATGAGTGGTGAGCGCTTGTATTCGCTTCCCTTGTTACTTCCCTTATCATTATTGATGGTAGCAGCAATGGTTTATGTTATACTTTAGTTATGGACTGTTCTTACCTCAACCCATTGGTGTTAGTTACATTCTTTCGATTCTCTTCCCTAGCCCTCCGAGAGCTGGGGAAGGAAGAGACGAGGGGGGGTGGGTACAATGAGCAAAGGACTGCGTGGTTCTGGGTTGCCGGCTGTGCTTAAACCATGGCACCTAATTTCAAACGTTATTATAAACATGTAACAAGATTACTATAGTAACCTGTTTTTCTAGTTGTGCAAGATTATTATAGTCCAAATACTTCAAGACAGATAACAATGTGTAAGACACAAAATAATCTTAGTAATTCATTACACAGGTAGACTTTTGTTGCTAGAAGAACTCGAGAATATTGTAAGAAACAGAACTATATACCACTAGATAAAAACTTACAGAATCTATTTTTCAACAATAAGATGATCATTTATCAAATTAGGGATTTATCTGGATATAGGCTAATGTTTCCTTAATATTTAATAATACGTTTATGTCTACATATGATAGAGGTTGAAGTGATGTATCTAAATACAGATCTACAATAAAGATTCAAACAAATCAGGAAAAAGGACCTGAGCTTCCTTATATCCTTCAGCTAAAAATCAAAACAAGCTTTTCCTTGAAGTTGCTAGGGGCACTGGGCTCTCAAATAGCAGAGCTATAAACCGCTGCTGCACTGGAAAATGAAATTATGACTAGTAAGAGTGCCCCAAAGTTGTTTTTGAATAAACCTTCTGTGGAGAAAAAAAAAAAATGCCAACACAAAAACACAACACAAGGAGTACCTAAACCTTGGAAAAGTCACTGAATTCTGTGTCAGTCAATAGAAATTGAAAACTGGTTGAAAGTGTCTTAATTGCAAAATCATGTGGTTTGGTTTTTTTCTTACACTGTAAACTGTACGTGTCAGCAATTCTGTTTTCCAGACACAGGGAGTCAGGGGGAAGGCCACATCAGAAGCATACGTTCTCTTAAGCAGAGGACTTTGGGAACAGTCATCTAATAAAGACCACCTCTTTCAGCACCTGAGTCATGCATGAGCTTATTTCCAAGTACCACAGGTGCTTCCTATCTGCTTTTAATAAATGTTTACTTCTGCAAAATTGCTTCTTTAACTCCATGCTTTGTGTACAATTAACAGCAGAAACACTGACATCTCTTCTTTAAGGGTACTTAAAGCTCCATTCAAATAGACAGAGCACATGAAGATCTATCAGCTGCACACAAAACATGTATCCACTTTTCATCAATTTCTTAGTTGATTCTATACATAAACAGCTGATAGTAACAATCCAGTTAATCTGAAGTGGGAGTTACTGATTTTGTCTCTTCAAAGACTTCCTCTCACTGCTTCTGCTCTACTATTCAGTTTTTAAGACTCACAACCACATACTAAATAGAACTACTTAAATCTTGTTGTACTAGAATAGTAATTTATGGGCTAATCAGTACAATAACTAGATTTAAACTGAAACCACATAATGACCCAGGCATCATTCAGGAAAAACAGAACATTGAAGAAAACATTTACAGAACCAGGCTACACAAGAAAATATCTGCTGGACTGACTGCAGAAAAAGAAGCCAAACAAATCAGAAAAAACAACCCAAATAAATATCCAAATAGCAGATGATTGTGTTGCTAGGATTTAAGCTACAATTTGTTTGCTCTATATAGCAAAAAATGCACTGTGGTGACTAGAATAGAGCATTGGTTTATGAGCAGAAAACAGTATCTCTGCAGTAGTATGCTCGAATTGCCTCAGGTCCTGCCACAGCATTAGTAAAAAGAGATTGCTGCTTAAAAGTCAAAATGAGACATCAGGCATCGGTTATATATCATCCATTGAAAACACTTGTTAAATACCAAAGTTTCCTATGGAACAAACTTCATATTCATCCTCCAGTTTTCTTAACTTTAATTGAGCAGGTCATAAAAAAATCCATTCCTCCTCTCAATGAGGTTCATGACAGAAGTAAATTTACCCATATATACAAGGTACAGAATAGAGCAGTAATCATGCAGCATATTTAGTGTGCACAAGTTGCTGCACAGGCTCTCCAAAAAAGGCAGGCCTTTATTTAAGTATAGAACTGCAAGATTAGAGCTAAAAATTAATGATCTGCCACTGGATAACTGTAACAAGATGCATTACATTGCACAGACTCATGTTGGGTCTGAATGTGGCTTAATGTATTATAAAGGTCTTATGTCCATAAGGCTCCAAATAAAACTATTTTCTTTCTGCATTTGTGCATACATGTAAATTAGGTTATAACGAACAAGATGACTTGCATCTTAAGAAAAGCAATTTGGAGTGAGAGTTATGCTGCTGACTTGTTTCACTAAATATTCCTTAAATTAAACCCTAAGTACAGCATAAGAAATCGATTTGAGAACTTCAGTTAAGGAATATCCTCTTAAATGATTTTTTCCTATGTAACATCATGAAGTATTACAGAAAAACATCTTTATGCCCATTTTGCTAACTTAACACAGTTTAAGAAGCTACTGATTTAAAAAGAAAACACTTCTAATTTGCTGCCCCAGGTAAGAGCACATTAGTTATCCAATATTAAGATGAACCTTTAAAGGAATTAATTCTGTTTAATAAATAACTTTCTATAAAATGACTATTTTTTGATTAATTTAATTAGAATTTGCCAAATGTACATTATTTTTACAGGCAATAATTTATTTATGCATTTAGTTTTTTACAACTTACAGGCTTGACAAATTACTTATTCAGAATGACTAAATAATCTATCACTTTTTCAGTATAAAGAGGGCAAAGTGCAAAAGAATCCTAATAAATTTGCTAAGCACTTGTCTATGTACAGAATGAAATTAAACAAATTAAATTACAAGTTAAGTTGGACACATGACTAAGCAGGAGAATATTCTCAGGGTGCCAGAGCTTGATAATAAATTGCAATTAATCTAATAACTAATTGCTTCTTGCTTCTAGAAATGTCTGAATTTTAAAATGATTTCCAATGCAAGCTCAGGGCAAAATGTGTTCTTTTCTTTTCCAATACACTTGTTCAATCAAAGCAGCACAAATAACCAAAGTTACTCCACCTTGCTCCACATATGCCCTCTAAATACTAGAACCACTTTTCTAACAAACTATTTCCATGATAGGTGCACTTCAGTAACCTGTCTCTGAAATGGTGAATAAATGCTTTCAGGAAGAAGAAAAAGAAGGACCTCTATTGTGATGTCCCCCCAGCAAGTGCTCCCAAACATCAACAGCTGTTATTCCAGCTGTACACAGAACAACATCCAATAGAGGAAATATTTCCAGACTGGGACTGCACAACTGAGCCTCACTCATTATTATTTTCAAAGAAAACATTACACATCATTTAGAAACCCAAAGGCACTTCAAGATCACGCTCTCACATTCTCTGTAGAGAAAAATCAAACCAATAACATATTTTACACATAATACTGATTTTTTTTTTTTTTCAGGAAAGAAAAAAAAAAAAGACAAAAAACCCTAGATATACAAGGAGGACATCCAAGGATGGCAACAAAGCCTTCCAAGGACAGTTTCAGGTAAACTAAGTAGCTAGAAAAAGCAAAGCAACACAAGCTATACTAATGAGCTGTTGACTGTCACACAGGAACAGTTATGTCCTTGAAAGGTGAGCACAGAACTCCAAAGGCAACCCTGGAGTTTATTATGCCCTTTCAGTCAAATTACAGAGCCTTTTACTGTGAGAAATCTCTATCACATCAGCTCTTTGGGCAATAATTAAGTTACCTCTTATCTTTCTCCTGGATAGCCAAGCAACCCAATTTATTCGGTTTTTATACAATGCACGTTCTTCAAACACCAACTCAGTTTTGCAATTATTTAGAGAAAAACAGTACATATTTTTGATAAGTGACAGCTAGATTGTGCCCAAGTATCAGTGCTTTACCATACATATTTACTTTTGGATTGTCTTATTTGTCTCTAGTCTGCTCAAACAGATGTAGCATGCCAGATAATATTCAGAGATTCAGACTTAAAAAAATACAGAACTTGCCTAGAAGCAGCAATTTATCTTGCCCTTTCAATTCTTCTGAAAGAATGGCCACAAAGGCAGACAGATATCAATCCACCTGAAGAATACCCTCAGTGTCAAATTTGTTTGAAGTGGCAGAAAGGTTCTAATAAATTTTGGAAAGAAACTAAAGGTACCCACGTATTAAATGCTGCAAAGTGCTTGCTGTTAATGTTGGCAACTGAAGAACATAAGCAGCAACTGTCACTAAAAGACAAGGGCTCCTCATTTTACTGCTCCCCAGCTGCCAGGCCTGCAGTTTCTGCAGCAGTACAGCATTTGACACCCCAGCTTTCCACAGCACGCCTTCTTACTCCTTTTTAGCAGTGCTAAAAGCTCGTTTCTGGAGACAAACAGCTTGAGACAGAGGCTACAGCTACAAGTTTCAAAAGTATTTGCATAGAAATCATTAGACCATCGAGATTTTTTTGAAAACGTAGTTAATGTTCTTAAGCGTGGGACTCTTTAGAGTATTCAGTTGGCCACAAACTGTCTCTGCCTCACAATTCCTCAAATAACTAGTGAGGCAGTTCTTCCTTTAAGCAAAATTCTCAGCTCAGACTGATTCATGTAACTGGCATCTAACTAAAAGCAGGGTTTCCCATACCCCAAGAATATTTTCACTTGACAAAACAGTTGCAAACTACACAAAAGACTAGATTTCAAAAGTGCCATGTAGCCTCTGCAAAGGCCTGATTGCAAAGTTTAGCAGACAAGCACTGGGAGAGAGGTTTGCCACTTCTTCCCTGTTTTCAGGAAACCTGCTCCAGCAACAATATCAACCTCCTGTAATGCAACAGTACAGAAGTAGTTACTGCTACTGGGACTGCCTTTTTACAACAGGCAAATCATAGCCAGCCTCCTTAACATTTCCCAGCCCTCCTCCTGCTTCCCTTAGATTCTTCGCATCAGTTGCTAGGTCCCTGCAGAAGAAGGGACTAAAACTCACAAATGTCACTGAACATGGGCTAAGGGCTTCCACCAATACCTTCCCTAAACCAAAGGTCCAATGGTGGCTGCCTAACACTTAAGATTCTTTCTAAGCTTTCAGTAAGGCAAGTAAACTACATTAAGTAAACCATCTCTGTAAATGAGTGACCTTCACCATGAAAGTGGGTAAAAGAAGGCCAGGAGATACAATCAGAGTAATTTTTAATGAACCTGAATGACTTCTCACAGAGTACCTTGATTTTTCTCTCATGCTATACCCAGCCTTCACTATTCACATGTCAAGCACCTCTGTCTTAGCATAGCCTGTCATTCTAGTAACACTGGAGCTGTGCTTTAGGTCTCAGTTCAACCAAGAGCAACATTGTCAATGTGGCTAAAGTATCCAAATAGCTGCCTGGTCCTGGATGGTTGTTTCTCTTGCCATACAACCAAGCATAATCTCAGCATTTCTAGAAAGAAACAAAGACTGTCTCAAATATTGTCATTGGTTGTGGAAAGCAACAAACCCCCATGTCTTCCTCCTCCTTCCAGAGCAGCTGAGTAATAAATTAGGACTTCTGTTTGTGCAGGTAGTTAAACATTGGGGTTTTGGATTTCCAATTAGCACTGATGTAAAAATCAATCACTTGGGTGTCCATTGAGATAAGATCCCTTGACCTCTAATCCCGATTTCTCACTACTTCTTAAGAAGAAATGGGTACAGAGATTTTCATCTGGCAGGGAAGCTTCTTCTTTCCAATTAAAAATTATAGACAGCAGTAGGTGCAGAAGGAAAGCACCTACATATAATAAGGCAGATTGGTATCACAGATGATCAAAAAGACTATTCGGTTCATTTTCCTTCTCTGCCACCAAGTTTCTCTACAACTTACAGGCAAGTAACTGCAGTTTGTTCAATGATACTCTTGAGGCACACCCAATGCCTCTTGTCAAGCCAAACCAGAACTGCTTAAGCCAGGACTTATGTTAAAGTTCTGACCAGCCACTTCTCTACATGTCACCACAACTGGCAAAGGGTTCTCCTAGTTATAGGATGAAATCTCATCTGATACTTAAGTTTAACACACATTTACTATATGGGACACATGAAAACCAGTAAAAGTAAAGGTAGCTGCTACCCATTTCCCAGCAGACAAGCCATCCATATAGAAACCTGGCAGCCCATATTTCAATTCCTTTTTCTGTTGGATGGGATTTGAATTCAGAAATCTCAAATCCCCAGTGAATGACATTGCTGATATCATTTTCAAAACTGTGGAGGAGGCCTCTGATGAATATTCCATGCTGTACAGAATATTTAATCATTCGTCAGCTCCTTAAATCTAGTACACAAAATGCTGACTGGGGAAAACTGTATCCCAATCCATACTGAAGTCACTAATTTTAGAAAAAAAACCCAAACTTCAAAACAGACTGACTGAGGACAACTCACCTCACAATGCCACATAACCATGCATTATGAAGTCCTACCTGTGAGAAAATGAGCATGAGCTGAAAGCCTACAAATAAGTTTGAAATTTGAGAGTCATGAAAGCTGGGAAAAGTCCCTCTGATCACTGGACTTCTGCACATATACCTCTGTGTCCAATCTCACAGTTTAGCATAAACTACGGCTAGCTACAGCCCAGCCCTGCAGTACTTTTCATTACATTAGGCAACAAGTATCTGGGCCTCACTGTGCATGTTGTTGACTGACACAGCATCTGATTTGACTTCTTTCAATAGTATTCATGCTGTTCTGCAAAACTTATGTTAGCTGATATATGACACATTCAAGAACCAAACTCAAATAAACATGCAGCAGTGCTTTTTCCCAGCAGTTGCCTGAAGAAAACACCTGCTTTTCTGCATAATCCAGACATTGGGTGCTACCATACACTTTTGCACCCTGCTCATGATTTATCATGTTTCTTTAACATCCAAATGCATTCAGAGGTATTTCATTTATGAAGCAAGCCTATGGGGTTGCCAAAGAAACAAACCACCACCCTCTTTAGAATAACCTAGCAACAAATACCAATATAGGTTCAGATTCACCTTCACTCAGTTAAGGGGAGAATAAGAGATGCTCTCTGTTCTTTCTGTGCTCCTGCACAGAACTTGAAAGAACTTCAGCCACAAGTCTGGAGCCAAATTCACACTCATGAGACACATGATTACCGTGCATCTTTTATTGTGGTCTTCTGCAGCAAGTTTTATGCAACAAAACTAGTGGTTAGAAAAGACAAGTGTCTTCTCCATCTGTATTCAGTGTCTACTTTGCTAAAGGAGAGATAAGAAAATAGCTAACCCCAAAGATTTGTCACATGTAAAGGCGGGTTAGGCATGATGTGCATCATCTATTCCAAATTCTTTTGCTCTTAAGGACACTGCAGACCAGAAGAATTTAACAATCCTGGCTAGATGGATGGCTACACAGTTTGCATTTCAGTAATAAATGTGACAGTTTTGGATACCTGGCTTAACTGACTGAAAAAGCCAGCACATTTCAGGAAAATTTGAGACAGCTTCTGGGACACAAGATCATTGGAAGAAATTTGGCTCATGGTGATTTTTCATCATTTATGATTTTAGACACAAAGGATTTGTCATTACCTTAGAAACACTCTAAAATTCAGAGAATTGCAGTGCTATTCAAAGAGGGAAATTTCATTTGAAGTCTTCCATTCTTGCTGCTAATTTCCACAAAAGGGAGAGAAACAGAATCACAGAATCATAGAATGATTAGAGTTGGAAGGGACCTTAAACTTTCTCAGAGAAGACTGTGCTTTCCAGCTTTAATCCTTCATTAATTTGAAGCATTCTAAAATTTAGCAAGAATGTTCTAATAATAAAAATGCCCAAGGTTATGAAAAAAATAACAAGAGGTTCTGTTGAATTGCAAACGTTTATGAAAGCTGTTTACATGCTCTTTAAGAACTGGGACATTATAGAGTAAGGCAGCTTACAAGACTTGTCTGTTGCTGGCATGCTACCAGGGAACTAAAGAGAAAATATATATCAGAGTAAAAAAAGTAAAAAAAAACATATTTCTAGAGTCCCTTGATCATCCTTGTGGATTCCTCTGGACTTGTTCCAACAGTTCCATGTCCCTTTGGTGTTGAGGACACCAGAACTGCGCACAGTGCTCCAAGTGAAGTCTCACAAGGGCAGAGTAGAGAGGCAGGGTCATTTCATTCAATCTGCTGGTCATGCACCTTTTAATGTAGCCCAGGATACGGTTGGCTTCCTGGGCTACAGGTACACACTGTTGGCTTATGTTCATTTTCTCATCAACCAAAACCCACAAGACTTTCTCCGCAGGGCTGCTCTGAACCTCTCCTCTGCCTAACCAGTAACTCTGCCCGGGATTGCTCCAACCCAGCTGTAGGACCTTGCACTTGGTATGGTTAAACTTCACCATGCTGGCATCAACCCACCTCATAAGCATGTCAAGTTCTCTCTGAATGACATCCCCTCCCTCCAACGTATCGACCGAACTACACAGCTTGGTGCCATCAGCAAACTTGCTGAGGGCACATTCAGTCCCACTCTCCATGTCACTGACAAAGATGTTGAACAAGACCGGTCCCAACACCGATCCCTGAGGGACACCACTTGTTACTGATCTCCAGCTGGATATTGAGCCATTGAGCACAACTCTTT